>JBAMBS010001118.1:0-115058 GCA_037044455.1 Zygothrica quintamaculata | reverse complement strand
TAATAAGATATTTAATTTATATCAAATAAACATTAATTGTACATAAATAAACTTGTACAAATTAAACTGCAGCCTAAAGGTATGCTACACATTTAGTATTCATTCGCAGTGGCAAATCGACTGCAAATCGTTAATAAATTTGATATATTTTTACTGTTGTATTAGTATTTGAATTTGTGTTATATATATATGTATTTTTGTGTAATGTACATGTACGTATATATATATATACATTTATATATGTATATATGTTTATCTATATATATATATATGTATATATGTACACTTACACCGTAGGGTTCATTAGGTAGCTCAAAGTAAATCAGCAGAGCTGCCAGGCAAGCACAAAATTTTAAATGATATACAACTGGTTGCACACACTTCAGGTGTGTGTGTACTACAGCATGTGAGTTGCTAGTTGAGTGTGCTACGTGTAAGCTTGTGTACTTCTGTGTATGTTTGTATGTGTCTGTGTATGTGAAACTTGCCAACACCGCAGCCGCTCATTGTTGAGTAGTATTTCTTGCTGTTGTTGTTTATGTTGCTGGCGTTGCTGTTACTGCTGGTGTTGCTGCTGCATTTAAGTAAAATGAATTGCCTGCAATTTATTTTTGTTGCTTATCATATAAATTGCACTCGCCTGCAAGTCATTATTTGGCACATTTGCGCTCAATGGCTGCACATTGTTCTCGCCCACATTGAATTTGTGGCATAGGCGTGGCATTGTATGCATGTGTCTGTGTATTGGTATATGTATGGGTGTATGTGCGTGACGAACCGGAAGCTCACAGATATGCCACAATAAAAACAACAACAATTTACCCAAGAGATGCTGCCAGGTGGCCTTTGCACTTGGCTGCCTTTGAGTCAAGGTGTTGGTAAGAAGAAACTCAAAAGGCCAGACTACAGAGGGCACAGGGCACAAGTTGCGAAATGGCCACTGAAACTGCCATACCAGAAACTGCTAGTTAAGCAGTTGCCGTTCTTTTATGAGTATTTACCACTTGCAATGATCGTATAAATAAATTTTCAGTTTTTCTTTTACATTTTCTTTCACTGAAGTGATTCCATAAGCAAACACTAAATAAAAACTATTGCTTTCCACTGAAAAGATGATAACTATAAGTACCCAAAATTCTCTTGCTCTCTGTTTAACAGTCTAGTCTAAGCTTAACTCAATACGTTAGTGTTCACATATAGTAAAAACTTTTTAAGTTACTAAAACATTTTTCACTCTCTTTCTCACATACACACACACACACACATACGGCACATTGAAATAAAAACTCACTTCATTTGCATAGAAGTCCTTGACTATGGTTATCTCTCAGAGAGTGCAAGGTAACAGCAAATGGTTACACAAATTTCTATGCTCCATTGGAATGTAAATAAAGCTAAAAATTCAACTGGCAAAGAGTGCAGAAATATTTTACAAATGCAATTGCAATTAAGTTGTCCGATTATTGGGTCAGATAGCAGTGACATTTAAGGGTAAGAATTACACAATAAAGCGAATAGTTTAGACTACACAACATTAGGTTGTACAACTATTCAGTTAGACATACACAATACAGACAAAATCCATTAAAGTGCCTCCTATCAGCTGCGAGTTGACCTTAACCAATTTATAAAACAAATAAATATATAGATTCTCGAGACTTTACAGGCTTTAAACAATTGATGATTACCATGTAGAGTGTAAAACAAGTCGAATATCATCGCTAACAACATTTATTAATTTGTTGTTGTGTGATTTATTACTTGTAGTAGAGTGTATATAAATTGTCAGGCTGCTCGCTGAAGGCTCATTGCATTCACAAGTTTCAAATGAATTTTTATTATATTATAAGTTACAAAGCAAATTTGTGTGTAGCTAGAACTAATCCAATATAATTGATTATTATTAATATATTTAACGATTCCTTTGTTATCGCTGCTGCTGGTTGGGGTCACATGAAACCACATCTACACCAAGAACACAGCCACCCTGGTGTGCCCCATGGTTTGCTTAACAACTACCCCCACCTCCCGGTGCCATTAATTAGACAGATTTGAAATAGTTTTATATAGGGAAAAAAAACAACTACATTAAATATATATTATACGAGTAACTGAAGTAATTTTAAATATATTATATATATATATATATATATATGTATATATATATATATATATACATATATATACATATATACTATGGTTTATTTACTCCTCCTTTGCCAAACATCATCCGTACTCCTTTGGCCATTAAATATACGCTTGGTATTTGCTAAAACAATTACATGCACATTAAGTGTACAAATAAGTTGCCTTCTGGCTCTTTATTTTGCTACTACTTATCGCTACTTATGTGGCTGAGAACCTTTTAGTAATTAGTATGCTTTCTTATGTATCTTACCCCCAAAATACCCACCTACCCCTGTAGCAAGTATATGTTGCATGTAGTAGAACGCGCGCAATTTTATTGCCTGGGAGTTAAAATAAAACTTGGAGCTTATAGATGCTTCTTTTGGGGTCAGCAAGTATATATATATATACATATGTGAAGAGATTCAGTGTGAACCACAAACAACAAAACAAACTGAAGCAGCCAAATTAATTTGACTGAGATCAATGAAACATATGGAAAAATAGATCCTATAGGGCAGAAGCATCCGGGAAAGGCACTACTATTAGTAAAAAATATTAAATATTATTTACATTACTTGTTTTAGTTTAAATATTAATTTCTTCAATTTCTGTAATATATAAAAAGTCCTTTGTTTTCTCTCCTGTACTTTTAATTTATTCTATATTAATTACTTTTCCGACATGTGTTGAAATCTAGGCAACTGTTACGATTTTTAATTCATATTAAATATGAACTGATTAAACTGATTTTCTATGCCTCTCATTCATTCATTCAATTAATATATTTATTCTACTTTCACAAAAAGATTAAATACGAAAGCAAATATTGTTCACATCTTATTTATTGGGTTTATTTTATGGACATTATTCGGTTATTCTTAAGACACAAAAGGTGTTTGCAATCAGCATCTTGAGGTGCATTATCAATGATGTCCTCCATGTTGTCCACCATGGCCACCACGTCCATATCCGCCACCATAATGACCGCCGCCATGGTGACTGCCACCATGTCCATAGCCACCACCATGATGGCCTCCACCATGGCCAAATTGTGGCATGGCCAATGCAGCGGCAATCAAAGCAAATAATACGATCTATAAAGGAACAAAAGACATAATAAGTAATTAGTTCAAATAGTTCAGTAACTATATTGTGAAGGACACATTGTCCTCGCAACACCAGTTACATACAAGTAGTTTCATTATGATTCTTTCCTCAATACTGAATTCAATTGGGTTGAGCGCCATGGCTTTTAAAGCTAAAAATTTTCTACATTTTCAGGTACAAAGATATATTACAAGTCAGATAATTTTTAAGTACCTGCTTTTTATATACATAAGACCCAAAAAGAAACAAAAAATACCCTACTTAAGCATACTTATGTATATATGCCAGCTTATCTGGAATTTCTTCGAAAGTACATATGGATGTGCTAGCATATTATTCTAATCAGTATGAAAGGTCATTATATTGTTTTGACCTTCGTCTCTTGCGAGACAAATTTCTTGGTAAAAGACGCCACACAAATCAAATATATATATACCATATATATATATATATACAAATCTGTGCGTCTTTATGGATCACAGCAAACCTATAGAAAAGAACATTAAAGAGCAATAATAAACATATTATTCAAATATATTTGAATTGGATTTATTAAAGGAGATAATATTTAGTTCACAACAGGCTTCACTTTTGTTAAATCATATTCATTAGTAGCCACGACGATGGGTCTGTGGTTGGCTGTGACCACCGTGTCCTTGCTGTCCGTGTCCACCATGTACTTGATGTCCATGTTCAGGTGTGCTGTGACCACCATGTCCTTGTTGGACGAATCCACCATGTCCCTGTTGTCCGTGTCCACCATGTACTTGATGTCCATGGTCTGGTTGGCTATGACCACCATGTCCTTGCTGTGAATAACCACTAGGAGTGGCGTAAACCAGGGCGATCAATGCAAAAAGGATGATCTGAAATGACAATCGTACAACACTTTACTCCTTTAAATTCATTTCCTCAGGACTTTCACTTTAACTTACGAATAATTTCATTTTGATTTTATGTTAAGCTTTCAAAAACTTCTAACTGTATAGCAGAAATTCATAGGCCTTATATACCCAAAAACATCTATGTACTTTCTAATAAAAAATTTTACCAACAAAAAAAGAACATATTTATAAATATATATATATATATTCTATATATATATATATATATATATATAAATGTATATGTATATAAAGTATACAAATAAAAAACACATAAAATATATAAATATATATATGTTTTAAATATTCATATTTATATAATGAAACATGTACATCACCAATAAAGTTGGGTATAATGGTTTTGACACAAGCCCTGCAACACATTTCAAAAGTAATGGAAGCCTACTGAAAGATTCTACTACAGTATATACCGGTTATAAGGTGCACAGTTTATATGCAAATATTGCTTAAATGCAAAATTATATTATTTTTAAACATCATAAAACTATTTAGAACTAAATTTAGCTTCATAAATGCAAAAAATTTATTATATATAAGAAAATATTGTGTATAAACAAATAAAAAATCGTTGATTTGGAATGAGTTCATATAAATTTTATCAGTTTCTAAACAAATTATAAGCTGTAGGAGAGCAATATTAAATTTTTTTGATCTCATTTTATATATAATATTAATATTATTATAGCCGAACAGCATAAAATATAAACTTCTAAGCCTGTGGTTTTGTTTATAATAATCATTTAAATCCAACGTATTTGCATATAACTCATGATCGCTTATAGGGAAATATTGAATATATACAAAATATTTTCTGCATTATAAGCTTTGCATATAACCGTTATATACTGTACTTGCATTTAAACATATCTATAAAAATTGTATAATATATATATATAAATATATATATATATATATATTATGATTAACCTTTGACAGTCTCTGAATGATTGTCTCAGTGTATTCTAAACACCTCCATAATCTATTATTGGGTATACTAGAAGGAATATTATCAGAGCTCATAATTCATGTATATAAAATATATATATGTGTTGAAGACAAGTTATTAGACGTATATAATTATATAGTAAAGACTTTGCTCCTATTATCATAAGGTACCCTATGTAAAACAAATAATAACAAACAGTGAAATGCATTTTAATTTTTTAAACAATTCATTATTTTAATTATTTAAAATGAATTTTCATACTTATACAATTATTCAAATTCGGGTACTATACTAATAGCAAATTGGATTTTGCTGATAATTATTATCGGGGCTTTGCAGATAGTTGTTTCTTAGGTCCCTACTTATTTCCTTTACCAGTTCAGCCAAGGCAATTAAAAATAAATTTAAAATTTTAACTTTTCAAACTTATTACTAGAACATCTTATCAAAAGAAATAATTTTTTATTCTTATTACTAGAACATTTTATGAAAAGTAAAAATCATAAATTACTCTATAAATTTTTAGAATTTCCTAATTATTCTTAGTAAAAAATGTTGAATAACTATTAATCATATGGAATATAAATTTGGTTTAAATATTTAGATTTTCTTTGGTATATTACTATTCTAATCGATATATGTTGGTGTGTCTATTTGAGACACTGTAGAAAGTAGGTTTTCCTACTTTTTAATTCCTAAAGCTAGACAAATGTTAGAGAAATGCTAAACAAAGCCCAATATTTGGGTAGAAACACCAAATGGAAAATGTAATTAATCAAAGGCAAATTATATCCGGTAAATCATCAGCTTCTTTATTGAATTATATGTTAAAGCTTTTAATAGCCGTGTCCACCATGTCCACCGCGTCCACCATGTCCACCGTGTTCGAATCCACCATGTCCACCATTTTCGAATCCACCATGTCCACCATGGTTAAAACCACCATGACCACCGTGGTTACCGTGTCCACCATGTTCCACTCCACCTTGTCCAGCATGGCCACCGAATCCACCATGTTCGAATCCACCTTGTCCACCGTGGCCACCGTGTCCACCACCAAAACCATTATTATTGCCGTAATCAGCGCAAACGACGGCGATCAATGCAAAGAGAACGATCTGAAATCGGAACAATATCATTTGTTTATATCGTTAAACACATTACCAGGACCTTTGTCTAAACTTACAAATAATTTCATTTTGATTGTTTTGCAGCACTTTTCAAAGAACTTCTAGTTTTAGAGCATCAACAGACGCTGCTTTTATACCCTAAACCTCTCAATGTAAACAACCTCTGAAACGCAACCAAATTATGAAAATTATAAATACATTTAATATGGGTTAAAGGGTTATCAGAACTTGGCCACAGACCGGGAAACGTAGAGTAAAGAAAAAAAAAAAAAAGTTTTCATTAAATATTTAAATTTTACTTATTATTATGTTTAGTAACTAATAACTGTTCCATAACTTCTTTTTTTATTAAGTAAGCCGAGGTCCTAAGACCTCTTTATGTCCTTTATGTCAATTAAATTAAGCCCAATTGAGCGCAGCGGCTAACCACTAAGGTGTAGCTTAACAATTCATATAAATATAATAAATATAATAATATAATAATAATATAATATTATATATATATAATAAATAAACAAAATAGTATTCGATTTTTCTAAATTTTTTCTATTAAACATTAAGAACAGAAAGAGTATCAATAAGTTGACATACCCATTTATAATTTTCTTGTTTATTATTTATAGATTTAGACTGCTTATCTGTTCATTTCTCAATTTAAAACTTATAAATTTTGGGTTTTTAATGTTTGTTTTTAAAAAAAAAATAAAATACTTGTTTGTTCAACAAATGCTTTTAATATTTTAATCAAGCATTGCAAAACATAATTTTTTTTATATTTAGATTAAATATGAAATAAATAGTCATCATCATGCCATGTCTACGTGCCACAGACCTAAAATATTACAATTATTTGCATAAATTTGTATATATTATGCATTGATTTATAGGCGGAAACAGTTTGATATAAATATTGGGATAACTGTTTTTAAATTCTTTGATCGATTTTATTAAATATTCACATAAATTTACAAATTAATTAACT
The DNA here is from genome assembly GCA_037044455.1 of Zygothrica quintamaculata. Classification (NCBI taxonomy): domain Eukaryota; kingdom Metazoa; phylum Arthropoda; class Insecta; order Diptera; family Drosophilidae; genus Zygothrica; species Zygothrica quintamaculata. The sequence goes on along the minus strand of JBAMBS010001118.1, from coordinate 107,858 downwards.
TTACTTTAGTTCCACAGAAAGTAGACGCTTAACATGTAGCATAACATTTGATGGCTTTAAACAGATTCGAGTACTGTTAGGTCACTGTTAAAATGCAGCTAAATGAGATGAAATTTGACTATATAGATTATATATATATATGTATAGATTAAGCTACTTATTTACTCATTTATACCTCTTCAAAGGTACAATCGGAACTTTTAAACTCTTAACTCCTTTTATACTCTAAACTTAGCTCTGAACTTATAGTATCTATTGTGCAAATAAGTTATTTTCGAGTACTCACATTAACTACTGCTCAGTTGAACGTCGTAAGCTTTTGAAATTAATGAATGTAGCTTATGGGTATTATTCTATTTTGACTATCAGAATCCATGGCTATAATATTAGTGGTAAATATCACAGAGGCAAGCATTATACAGCAGTACAGCTGATGCGTTTGTGTGCTTTATAAATCCTTTCTTCAAAGCAGCTGAAAAAACAAAGTGTGGTTTTTGAGGGAGAGGGAGGAGTGTGAGAAGTGAGTATGCCACAAGTTGAGCAGGGCTAATTAAAAGCATTGCCACTTAAAATTGTAAGAAAATGTTGCACAGATTTGTTACGGATTTAGCATTCGCATTCGTATTCGCATCCGCACTTGCTTTACTCATACACATCCGCATTCGCTAGCGGCAGCAGCAGTAGCAGCAGTAGCAGCAGCAGCAGCATTAGCAGCGACAACGTCGAGTTTTTAATGTTAACAATTTGTTTCCTTGTCGTGTCCTGATTTGCTTTAGGGATTTGGATGAATGCATTTAATATTGAAATTAATGGATTTTCCGCGTGAATTTCATTTGTACATTTGTAGTTTTCCACTCTTCAACTGAGTTATTTTCAGTCTGCTTCGTTGATTATGGATTACAAATTTATTATCTATATATATATACAGATATATTTATATATATATATATATATATAAGACTGGAATATGGTTATAGTTTCCGCGTCGAAACATCAGTTAGCTCTCACACTCTACATACTACTACTAATGCTAATCCTATGCCCAGCTAGCTTGTGTTTAACATTTGTGTTTTTTTTTTCTCCTTTTTGGTGCTCAACTTGTGTTGTTATTCCTGTTGCTGTTGCTGTTGCTGGCAGGCGCCAGGAACAGGATATAATGATGCAACAATAAACTTTTTTAATGCCACTGGCAATGAAGTAATTAAAATATTTTAACGCAGCTCCAAAGTCAAACAATGTTAAGCGCTACACCGAAACATAAAAAGATAGAAAGAGAGAAGGAGAGAGATAGAAAGTGAGTGAGTGTAAGGTGTAAAGGAAGTTAGAGCTCCTCTTCGATAAGCAAAAGAAGCTCCAACAACTTATACACCTCCTAACGTTGAGTGTAGCTCAAAGATAAAGTATTTAAAAGTGAATTTAATTAAAATTATAAAAATAAATACAAGTACGCGTTTAACGGAAGCTGCGCTCCAAAAACGCATAACACGTATACGCCCCGTGGCAATGGTTGTAGTAGCCACCAACCAACCAAGTTAGCAAGTCAATCTATAAAATTTAAATTTATTACATTTACTTGCAAATGAAATTATCCAACCTTAAAAAGGGTTCTTAAAATATACCAAAAGTATATATATTTTATTTTCATTTTCTGTTTCTGTCACGATTTTTGTGGCTTCAAATTTGAGTTCTATAAAAATATTTATATATATACTAAAAATGAATAATAAAGACATAAATTGTATATGTAAGTGTATAGTGTATAGTGTTTAAGTCTAATGCATAAATATAGTTTTTATTATAAGTAATATAGAACATAACTTTGGGTATATATTTATAGAATTTATCTTGTACTATTTTTAAAAAGTGTCATATGATTTTGTAAAAATAGAAATTATAGAAGTATTTCGATAGTATTTTCTTTATTTCGATCCAAACTTAATTCAGCCGAATCATTTAATTTGAATTTTAAACAAAGGTAAAAGTGGCGACCCTTTAATATATATATATATATATTGTAACAACAGTTCCCAACTCCCAATGGGCCATCGAAATTATTGCTGCGATGGCTGCCAAACTCACAATTTTAATGGCCGTCGATTTCATTGTTTGCGTTGCATAAACTATGATCTATGCGTCGATTGCTATGAACAGCGTGTTGAGACACTTGTACATAGAGTAGATCATCCAATGCAGCTGTTGGTCGATTATGAGCGACGTCAACAACTGCCAGAAGTATTTCTCAATGGTGAACTATTGGAGATTATTAATTTACCGAATTGCTATACGTGTCCATATTGTGGTATATTGGGTCATACGGCCAAAGAACTGATCGAACATGTCGTTACAATGCATGGCCAGGCTGATAATTATGTGATTTGTCCAATGTGTGCCGAGTATCCCGGTATGGAACTAGTTGCTATGCAAAATCTTCCACGTCATCTACTCCTCAATCACATTGAAGAGGCAAATCTTATGGATACGGATACACCACCATTGCGAAATGTGCTGGCACGTTCTTCACGTCGTCGCCGGCGACACCTGCCACAGAATTCACCTAATCCAAATAGCACCGACAATAATAACAACACCATTAATAATGATTACAATAACAATAATACTAACAATAACAGCGGCAGCAGCAATAGTAACAATATTTATAGTAACAATATTAACAATCGTATTGCTCCTCGTAGCAATAGTAATCGAATGGACTCTGAGGCTGGCATAGATATACTATATCAGCTATCTGAACTGAGACGTTTGCATCCGGATCTTCGTTTAAATCAGGCATCCACAAATCAAATAGAGGGCGATATCCAAATACGGCCAAACAGTCTAGCAATTGCTGGACCGGAACCAAACCCCAATGTCCCTGCTGCTATTTGTTCCACCGATATTAGCAGCTCTGCTCAACTGTTGAAACCTGATACAGAAAGGTATCTGCTCCAACAGTGGATTTCAGAGCAGCAACCAGATGATGAAACACTATTAAGGGACAACACTCAAAGACAGCAGCATGCTCTCTTTACAGAGCATCTGCTTCTCTCTATGCTGTGCGAGGAGCAACTACAATTACCGGAACTAAAGAAACAACTACCAACTCAGCTAGATGATGATGATAATGATGCTGATGATGTTAATAATAGAAATAATGGAGAGGATACCATCTCAATCTTATCGTCAACTAAATATGTACCATCTGAAATTATGATGCTTATGTCACTACCTTGGATCAGGCCATGGTCTCGCCAGAGTAAAAAGCGCTATATTGACTTACAGGGCGCCACTTTGGATGAGACAATTGTGACAGGTGCGGCACATCAAGATATCGATTAACAAATAGCTATAATACTTTATTATATACCATCGCACATCAACAATCATATGCTAATCTTTTGTAATCCGTTCACAACTCAACTATATATTTTAAAGCCAAAGAAGCGTACTAAAAATTTTATTGTGAAAATTTACCAAACAGAAGGAGAAGGCTTTTGTTATCGAGGGGTGTCTATATGTTTTTTTTTAAATTTATCTATTAGATCCTATATATAGTTATATATACATAAATTCCGTTTCAATACCTTAATTTTTATGTGTGTGTGTGCGTGTGTTTCTAAAAAAATTATTTGCTACCATAAAGACAAAATTTATCAGTTATTTACCCTAAATCATTTTCATAATTTCAAATCTTTTTATAACTTTTCGCTATGCTATATATATATATAAAAATATATATATATAAATATATATATATATATAAATTAAAATGTATATAAATATATATATATATAGATATATATATATATATATATATTGATTTTACCATAAACCTATGACAGCTCACTAGTACTTATACTTTTATGCTCTGCATTTATTCCATAATTCCTTTGAATATAAGAGTTTATTTTTTTGGGAATTTCGTTAACAGTTGTTTCATGTTTCAATTTGCAGCTTTAGTTACATTATTTACGCAATTGGCTAAGTGGATTTACCTGTATTTCTTAACCCTATAAGTACATTTTATTTTTATATCTAAATGTACAAATTATTACTTAAATAATTCAATCAAATTTTTTATTAGAAACATATTTTATGATATTTTCCTTAGCATAATTAAATACTTCAATAAAATAGAACAAAATTTATTTAGTCCTTTTAAGCTTTTGGGTTAAGTTGGTTCAGTTTCATATTGGCGAAGACTCGATATTTAGCCGTTGCCTTTTCTAGCCAGTTTCGCAATGCGCTTGCATCTTGTATCTGCCATTGTTGTTGCTGCGTTGGTGTTGGTAATTATTTTATGGAGTGTTGCAGACGGTCTGCATCCAAGTTCTGATACCCTCTATCCTCTATCCTCTATCCTCTATGCTCTAGCCACTAACTACTACTCAGTTTACAATTCTGTTTGCCTAGCCCTTGCCCACTTTCTCCTCTCGCTCTCTGAATCGCAGTATGTTTGTGTGTGCGTGGGCAACTTATGTTTACCAAGTGCGAAAGTGGAAACGTGCTGCAAACACGAACTTCTCCAGCGGCACCATTACCATACCCAACCATACCATATTCGTTTCATACCTTGGACCACTATCCCACGATCCCACTGCAGTGCTTTGCGTTTTATAATAGGATTTGAATACAATGGCATTGTAATGAAATGTGCAGCAAACGATGGCGACTGTGGAGTTTAGTTCTGTGGTTACTCCTGCCTCTTCTTAAGCTTGCCATGTACTGCTGCTCTTCAGTTCTATACTACTACTACCATCATACTACTGGCATTTCTACTACTACTCATACCTACTTTCAGCTCTGTCTGTGTCTTCGTCTCTGGCATCTTTTTCATCTCCTGCGTCTCTTCAGCAATCCTTGCCAAGTACACGCCAAACAGCTGTTCCTTAGTTTTTGTGTTTTCTGTTGCAAAGTCGCGGCCAAATGTGTGCAGTTCTATGTGTATTAATGTGTGTGTATGTAGGTGTGTGTCTGGCCGTGTAATTTGAGTTGGTAATTAAAAGTAAAGCAAAATGCAGGTACAACTACTACTGGAAGCTGTGCATTAAATGGCCGAGACACTAACACATTTGCATGTGTATTTGTGTGTGTGCCAACGACATACCATTTATAAGACTGTTTACAGTTGATTCTATTAACGTTATACTTTAATGCTACGATATAACATTCGGAATCTAATTAAACCCACCCATTTAACAGAATTCATGTCAAGGAATGACTAAGAAAACGATATTCATACTCATATATATATTTATATATAGTTATATACCGTTAAGATACTGCATAGAGTTAGTTGAAATTTATTTCAAGGTAAGACGAAGTCAACTTAGCATGCGTAACTTTTAATTGTATCATGGAAATGAGGAAATCGACAATTTCCTGCTTAAACTATTCCCTTTACTGTTAGCGTCTGATAAGCAAACAGCTTAATTGATGGAAATGTTAAATTTGCAGCTTGCAAGAAACCGCGAAATGTGTCAGCGATAATTACAAGCATCTTGTCAGCCAGACACTTTGCTAGTTCAACCCGGCAAAGGTGCCACGCCTCTTGTATAGCCTCCGGTAATATTTTAATGATGCCAATTTAGCCATTTGCACATTAAATTTGGTTTTTTTGGAAAAGAATCTATGTGTTTTCCGTCGAATTTCTAAATCTTATTGATTATCAAAATAAATTATATAGACTTTTTAAATCTTTTACGTCCCAAATGAATAAATACTTTTTAATATAAAGAGTTAATTCTCGACATTTCGTTAATACTCAAATTTCTTCGTTTCAGGTAACTAGATAACTAACTACTTGCCGGTTATTATATACTAAACATAACTATCGGTTTAATTCTTATCCTGCTTCAAATCTCCTATTGTCTAAGAACACTTGGCAGTGCTAGGAGGAATACAACTAGACGTTCTTATAACTATGGCAACTAAAACTATGCAACATTAACAAGCAATTTATAAATAAGAAGTGCATTAGTTTCAAAAACTATAGCATACTTTTAGGTCTAATATTTAAAAGTTAAAAAAGTTACTTTAAACAAGTCTTTGATCCTTATATGCCGCCATTTCTTGGCACAAATATAGTGTATATATAGTATATACTTTTTAAATGACAAACAGCTTTAAGCAAATTGGGCTATAAGAACTTTTTAAAATACAAAAAACTCGCTATAATCTTCATGTATCCTTGCATATCCTGTCAAATTATTAAAACCAGCTATGCTGTACTTTTTAAATTATATATTATAAAACACAAAATTTTCTTCACAAGTTTTCTCGTCTCTACCAAAATATTTCAAGGCAATGATTCTTATATACCCCTATTATCATTGAGTACCTATCGGAAGGAGCGGTATCAAGGATCCTAACGCACCATATTTTTCAAACATCGTTAATTAAAATTTTCTTAATTGAAATAACTCAGTTTCCACTCAAATCCCATTCAAATTGCTCTGGGAGTAAATTAAATTGAGTACAATATGTTAAATAACTCAAACGCGCTTCCAATCGATTCTGTTCGCCTGGTGTCTTGCTGGCAATGAAAACGTTATTTTGTTACCAATTTTTCAGTGTAATTTCTAGACGAGGGAAGTACGTTAACTTCATAATAATATAAAAAATGAGTAAATATATATATATATATATATATACATATATATTATTATACAATATTTAATATAAAATTATATATTTATATATTATATTATAAATATTAGTAAATATATATTATAAAGTAAAACCTTAAAAAAAAATGCATTTAATAATCAAAACTGATTAATCATATATATAATCCTTAAAATTAATCCCATAAAGTTATTAGCTATAACTATTATGTTAGCTATTTTAAGCTAATTTTGGAAGTCCTTGGTTGGCAACACTGTCTGGTGGTACAATATCAATTATCGGATGTCAAGTGTCGCTCAAGTGTCACGTCAACACCACAAACACCACAATGAAGCACGAACCTCACATGACAATCATCGTTTTTACTCAGTCAAACCAACTACTCCAAGATAAGGAGCTGAAGCTTGAAGCTGGAGCTGGAACTGAAATTGAAACTGAGAGTCGAGATGTGCAGATGTGGAGAGTGGGTGAGATTTGGAGATGTGGAGGTGTTACTCAGCTCACACTCTATAAATGTACTTCTACTCGTATATGGCTGACTGCTCATTCTGACTTTGATTGATTGCGAACGCAATTGAGCGTAACTTTACTCTAAAATCGCCACAGAAAGGGAGAAAAATAAAATGAAATTAACATAAATAAAAGCAGTATAAAAAAGGGAAAATTTTTTATTGACAGCGACGTAAATGAAATGTGGCGCAATTAGCCCAGACGAACCCTAGAGACCCTTGTAAAGAATAGGTTAATGAGCCACGCCCCGTCAATTTTTGAATGTGGGACTTAGCCCACATAGCTAGACGTTGATTCAGCTTCTATTAATTAGCACAACAAAGGAAGGATTCAAACCATAATGTAAATGAAAATAAAAATTAAAATAAAAATCAAAATAAAATTAAAATTTCAATTACTTTAAGTGATAAATGAGACAGCAGATGAGACAGCGATGATTTGATTGATGGGAGTTTCAAAAAGTAAATCGCTAACAATCGATGATTTTTAATTCTATATAGATATTTCAATAAATAACTGTATATTCAAGAGTATAATAAGCCTTTAAAAGGATACAGAATACCAGATGGAAAAGAGATTTGTTTGAATTGAAATTATTTGAGCTTTATTCTTGGTTAACCTGTACCAAGCTCGTTTAGTCTGGCCGTGTGGAAAAGTTGTAAGTCGCCAAACTGTTATCAGATAATTGTTAACCATCAAGTCTTACCGCAAATCAAGTGCAGCAATTGCAACTGGCCTGCAATTCATTTGTGGCAGACATCGAAGAGGGTATGTGGCAGGTGTCTGGTGTCTGGTGGCAGGTGGTAGATGGTTGATGGGAAGACAGAGTCTCTGGGTCTGTACCAAAAACCAAAGAAAAGCCGCATGCAAAGTTGCCTACGTAGCCAAAACAGTTGAAACCACAGAGCAACCCTGAAAGCGTCTGCTCAAAGTTTCAAGCGAGAGAGAACATTAAAGTGTTGATGCTGATGACTGGCGCAATGAATGGATAAATTTTAGTTAGTAAAAGCAAAAACAAAAGCTGAAAGCTAAAGGATAAATTATAAACGATAAAGGGTATATGGTGTTATTTGGGTTAAAAGTTCAAAATTCATATTACTTTCAAATCCATTAGGCATTCAGCGTGGCTTATCAAACTTCAGCGACGACATTCATCAGTATTAGAGTGCGCTTTGAACTTTTGAACTTAGGGTGAAACTATTTGCCATTGGAGAATATTAAATGTACTGATTTACTGATTTCAAAACATTATCTGTCATTAGTGTCAAATATGATAAGAAGAGGTTCTATGCGCCAAATCCTTTTAATGTCAGTTTGTCCAGAGAGGCAGTGGCTGCTCTGCCAAGGCGATTCAGCTCATAATGTCAGCCATAATGAGCATTAAACAGAGTTCTGACATCTATTTAAACAACAAAAGGGACATTTACTGCCAACAGCCAACGCACAATTTTAATATTAATTTATTTATATAAATAATTTATGAAATTTTGCCATTTCTGGTAATTATAATGCGCGTCGGTCTATGACTTTTTAATTAAAACACCGACATTGACAAGGAACCCAACCCTCCGACTAAAAACCTTACAACCCACCAACCAACCAACCAACCATCAAACCAGTTAACAAACTTAAACCAAAGCGAATATCTCATAAAAACTTTAGTTTCTGGCTTTGGCTTAACAATCGCCTCAGCAGCAACAAAGTGTTGAACCTAATCTACTCTTCTTTGTCTTAATATCGTAGATACCCTAGATATGCTTAATGCATTAAACCCATACATTAATCCAATGAACATAATACAAATAGTTTTCTGCATTGGATTTAAAGTATAAACAGAACGAAATACACTTGACTATGATTGCTTATCAAAATTATTTATATTATATAACACAATATGCCCCTTTTATCCAATGGAATAGGGTAATCATATAAAATGAAAATTATTATCAGTCCAAATAGAGAAAAAAAAAGAAAATTCATATTCAGTTGGAAAAAAGAAAGTTTTTTGGCGACAATCTAGACGCACTTTTATGGCTCAACTTCGAAGTGAAACTGAAGATAGCACCGACCTATCATAATCATATAGGAGCTACAGATATATCGCATTTCGAGATGACCAAAACTATATAGAACTTAATACAGTCTACAAACAAAATATGAAATATTTTTAAATAACTTTTTATACATAAAAAATTAAATTGATATTTGTCTAAGGACAATAATTACTATAAGTTGTATGAAATCTTAAGCACTGGAACTATCGTTTGTTATTTTTCGCATCTCTAAAGTCAATTTATCTGCACATGTATATATATATATATACATATCTGTCTCTCTGTGTGTGTATGTGTTCATCTGCTTAAAGTATGATTGCAAGTGTGAAAATATATATGCTAAACGTGCCCGCCCCGTTGCGCGTTCTCATGCGTTTTTTGTTTTATGACGCGGCGACGTGCTTGGAAAATGAAAAGCACTTGACTCGACAAAGTGCTGAACTTGACTGTCTCTCTACCCTACCCTGCCCTTGCCATGCCAATGCTTTCCTTAACCCCACTAGCCCCCTTAAAGTGCTTGCTATACGTCCGTCTTAGAGTCCTGCCACACACATGCCAAATCGTAAAACGTTTCGTTTTTTTTTTGTCTACTGCTCAACGAACATTTTCTTAAAAAAAATTATAGTAAGTATTGTAGACATGTAATGCGGTATGCAGAAATCAAACCGGAAACGGATACTCTTTCCCACCTTTACTTTTTATATGTTTTTCATTAAGTATTCAATAAGTTTACTAAAGTGAACAGTTTGTAAGAAAATGTATTGCAATACATTTAACTTTTACTTTAACTGTCAGCTAACTTGTTGGGTTTGTATTTTAATGTTTTTTTAGGGTATACAAATTTCGTATATGCTTTTGTTTTCTTTTCTTTATACTGCTTAGTTTAAGCAACTTGGGCTCGCTTGTAAATGATATTTTTTCTTACCTCCCAGCACTATTCCATTCTCATTTGCCCGCACAATTTAAGAAAATGTCACCAAGCTGAAGCTAGACAATATAGTATGAGGTTCTCAAGTTTATAGAGTAAATAAAGTATTATATTCCCTCTGTGTCTGTGCTTGTATGTGTGTGTTTGTGAGTGTATAAAGTTTGTGGTTTATAAAAATTCAACACTCTATTTGCTTGCTGTGCACTTTGAGTTAATTTCTGTTTGATTTATGAGATTTCTGTATGTATAACTGAAGCCAGAGTTAAGCCTGTTGTTAAACGAGTATCTGCTATTGTTGCTGTGGTCAATAAATTACCCGCTGTGCAGAGGCTTTTGGCATTGTTCCTTTACATATTTGAAGTGCACTTTATGCTTTTTGCATACACAATTCACAGTTCACAATTCTGAATTCGCAATACACTACTCGCAATTCGCAATTAATTTAAAACAATTATATTCACACCGTGCAAAAAGTACAACAAAATTTTTACCTACAGAATATAAAAATCACAAAAAAAAACAAACAAAAAATTCTGCGGTAAAATGACATGTTGCCTGTCAACCGCACATTTTACAGATCGAGTGTTATGCAATTATGGATGGATTTTCACGGTTGGATTTAAAATAACAGCTATTCAAAGAGTTATTCAATACTTCTTAATAAGTATAAGTACATTAAATTAATTTAAAATGTAACAAAAAAGAATAATTCAATTCAAATCTTTTTGTTTACCTTTTCATATGGAATATAAATATACAAATTAATTGTTTGATTTGAATATATTTGTGTTTTCTCTAATAGGCAAAAGTTTAAAATAAAATTGTATAAAAAGGATACATAAAACAATAAAAGTGAGTAACCTTATCCTTGTTCCTCCTGCTTTGATATTCAATTTTAATCAGAAATGTGAAAATACAGTATTTAAACTGTAATATAAATTTACTAACAATCAATTTATTTTACAAAGTAAAAGTTCCAACAAAAATTTAAATGTAATGCCTAGTCTATATAAAATGGGATTATTTTTTATGAATACAGAAAAAATTGAATAAATTTGTAAATTTAATGAAAATTTTTTAAATTTGAAATTGATCTAAACAGTTACATAGCTGCTGCTGCATTACAAATTGCAGCCGTCTGTTGCTGTTGCAGAACCAACTGCACCTGTGTTTCAGACAGAGTCAGGACTTAAGGCTAATGGATTTTTCCATGCCTAATTACCATTACTTAGCGTCCGGCAACGTGTGTGGCAGCAACACCATAACAAAAAAAAAAATTTCATTAAAAATTTTAATAATTTTTTTCCTTTTCACACTTGTAATTTGCTTTATTTTAATTTTATATATATACATATGTATATATATATATATATATATATATATATATATTTACTTTTTTAGTTAAATTTTTTTGTTGAGTTTTTTGTATGTGTATGTTTGTGTGTGTGTGTGTAAAAAAATGTAAATGGAATTTCATAGCTCGCATTAACACCTTTTTGCATAGTCGCTCGTTGGGTTTTAGATAGTCGTTTTTCTTTAGTTTCTTCTGGACTTTACAACGCATATTTTATGTGACTTCAAGGACCACAAAAAAATGCATTTAATTAAATGCCACACAAATGCGAAACACAAAACGTTTTCAGCGTGTTTTTTTCAGCACTCATTCTGGTATTCTATATAAGAACTTTTTGGACTGTGTCCAGTTTTATATATATGAATAAAGATGAGAAATAAATTACTCAATATTTAAAAATATAGAATGAGAATTCTAGAATTGTACACAAATACTTGCATATATAAACATATAACTTAAACTTAAAGATCAAATTATGAATGATGAATGAATTTGAATACTTACTTGATATTTGCAGTAATCATTGCTTAAACATTTAAGTACTTGAATCAACATAGGCTCATTTATTATACAAAGTGTGTACAGATTTGGTTTTAAACACTGTCTAAATGCCCAATTAGATGCTCTGCATATTTCTACAGTTACAGTCTCAATCGGAAGGCAGATGGTATCGGCTCTAGTTGTAGTTACTAAACTCTTTTGCTGTGGTGCAAATTTGAATTGCTATTCAAATGTGGAAGTTGCCTTGGGCCAACTTAACAATAGTCACAAAATACGAATAACAACAACAATGGCAACAACAATAACAATAACAATAACAACAACAATAGAAAGTTGTTTCTGTAAAGGTTTAGTCTTGATGTATACTTCCCCTGAAGCTATTCCGATTGCTGCTTACTTTGTATTTAGGCATTGCAGCGCAATTTTTGAACTCAAAATGCAACGGAAATTGTTTTGGGAGGTTTGCAGAGTAAACCAGAAATTCGAACCAGAAACCAAAAACGAGAAACGAGCAGCTGAATTTGTCATTTTCAGTTGCCGGTTTGGCAAACGGTTTTTGTTTATGCCGTCTGCCATGCTGCCATGCTGCCATCCTGCCTGCCTGCCATCCTGCCTTGTATCCTAGTACTGCCTGACAAAATTGCAACCGACAGTTTGTCTGACAAAATGCTTAGATTCCTGCAACATGCTCATACTATTTCTACTACTACTACTACTACTTGCCACAGTGCCACCATACGATTTTATCCCATCTGTTTGCATACGTGCCCAATGTGCAATTGCCTGGGCGCTTCCAATCATTGGCCACCTTCATCTGCACCCTCAATTTTATGTGTTAGGCAGTTCGTTTGTTGAGTGTGCAACGTGTAACTGACACAATCGAAATGGAAAACGACATGCAACATGACACACACACACACATATGTATATACAATATATATATATATATACACACACACAGATAGAGAGAGATACACATGCAGAACAACAAGAAATAAGTTGAGCTAGCAACAAACATTTTCTTACCTTGTAACCGCACGGAAATTGAAGTGTGAAATCTGCGAAAATCTTGGAAAATCTCCGTCTGTTGGATTAGTCGACTCACTTTATGCCACAATCCTGCCACAATTGTTGTTACCCTCAAACCTCAAAATTCAACTATGTGATTTTTGACTGTTTGATCGTCACACAGGCGTCAGATTATGCCAACCCCAAAAGAACCTTAAGTGCAAGAAAAGAAAAGAAAAAAAAAACAAGAATGAAAGGAAAAAGAAAAAAAAACCTTGCAACTCAATGACAAACAGACAAAAATTTGCACAGAAAGTTGGCAAAAGGAGCAAACGAAAGGCAACTTCAAATGCGGCCTCAAAATGCAGCTGCAGCATATGGCAAATCCTTTGGGTTTCCCACTTGCTTACTTTGTAACGCGACATTGTGGCTGGGTTAGGCAAATGCGTATCCAAGTGCACCATCAAAATTCAAAGGACGAAAACCAGATGAACTTTCCTTGCAGCTCTACAAGCAAGAAACCTAAATTGAACATAAGATTTGCTTAAAACCTAAGCAGAACTTACTATGATTTAATATAATAACAAATTGCTATAAGTATGTACACATATAATCACTGTTTAAACATGATACTTGTTCCTACATCACTTTTTCATCAGTATAAAGTAATACATCGTGACATTGCTTGCATGCAGTGTATAAGCTTAAATCCTTATACCTTTACTGACTACCAGGAGCTGCTCATGTGTAACCCAAGTAACATTGTTGTGCTTGTACTCAGAGTGGTTGTTGTTGGTGTTGTTGTTTGTTTGTTATTGGTGTTTGCAGTGACTGTGACTTGTATACAACATACGAGCTACCGTACCGGTTACGGCACATACGCCGTGTGGTGCAATGCTTAGCTACGTTTCCCTTTGCTTTTCTCAACTCCTACCGTTTTTGCCTATAAAATTGTACAAGTATTTGTTGTGTCAAATGTATGCATGTGTGTGTGTGTATGTGTGTGTTTATGTGTAATCTTGTACTGTATTTATTTGCTGCATTAAATTCAGTTAGATAAATTGGCGTTTTGCTATACGAAAAGTTAAAGCAAGCTTTGAGCCGAAAAAAGAATATGTTTTAAGGCGTGGAAATGTTTGTATGGATGTAATGATGTATGGATGTATGTATGCATAAGAAATAAAGCCAAGTCATCAAGCCTGGAAGTCTGCCAGTCGCATGTTACACTGGGCGTATGCGTAATTTGGCGGAAGCTGCAGTAAAAATCCAGCTGCAGATGTTTCGAAGCACGAAATTAATTACGAAAACAAACAAAAACATACAGGACGGCACAGAGAAGCATACAGTAAGGCAGAAGAACAACAAGAACAGCGCCAAAATAATAATAATAATAAGTAAGAAAAATAAACTTTACACACACAAACACAGACGCATATGAAGCCAGCAAAAGAGAAACAACAACCATAAAGAAACATATGCTAAGGAAAAGGCATAAAAATATACCAAAAGAAAAGGAAGAAGAACTTTCTGATATTATCTTCATGTGTGCAAGTATGTGGCTGTAATTTTGTATATATATGTGTCTGCTTGTTTATATATGTTTGTATGTGTGTGTGTGTGTTTATATTTCTTGTTGGCTGCTGATGAGTTGTGAGAGATTTCTGAAAGCTGTAAAAGCCTGGACGAAGATTGCAACTTACTGCTGGTCATATCTATGACTGTCAAAAAGCAGAAATCAACATTTCAACTGTTTCATGGCTGCCAAATTGTTGCTCTGCTTTTAAAGATGTATAAGTTCTATAAGAAAATCAAAGCAAATTGTAAGTAAAATGTAAATAATAGCAGTAAAATGATGTAAGATTCATATAAAGCCATTTTCCACATAGCCAATAACAATGAAAAGCTAAATAATATACTAGGGATATTCTAAAAGGATTTAGCTTAGGCTTATAATGACTTTTACTACAAGAATTAATTTTATTGTATAGAGTATTAAACATTCAGCTATATAAAAAATATTATTTTATTTTGTGTGCTTTAGTCTGGCTTTTATTATTTCGATCGTCTTTGGACGTTCCTTTGGTTGTGTGTTAAAATTTTGAAAGGCAGCAATTAGTGTTAAATAAAGAAGTCATAAAGTGTAAATAAAATATTTGAAGCACAAATGAAAAGCAAGCAATGTATATGTACTTGTAATAACATGAATACATATACTCATACTCATACACACACATACATAAACATAACAAATTTCAGACACAGTTTTTGGCACTGAATGTTGGCCATTATTTATGGCTGACATTGTTTGGTATTTAAAGTGAAAGCCTGGTAGACAGCTGGCAATCATTTTAAAGCATTTGCCAAAACAATTAATTCTTGCATATACTATAAATATTGTAAATAAATTGCATGCAACATTATGTTATACAATTAAAGTAGATTTTTTATTTTTTTGCAGCATTTTTTTGTTGTTTTTATTTCGATTGTACAGTAAATGTCAAGACTTATTTTGTAGTTTGATTTATGCATGTTTGTTGCCTCAATTTGCCAATTAATCAGTTTAAATGTCGGCTTAAATTGTTTTGATTAAATTTATTCATTCAATTAAATAAATCATAAGAAAAAATTTTCAAATGAAATCAAAACTTGTAAACTTTTATTACCAAAGCAAACTTCAATCAAACTAAGTAAGGGTTGAACTTTTTCCTATATATATAATAGATATAGAATTCACAATTAATCAACCGATATGCTTTATACTCGTCAACATTTCAGCAGGTTTACTTGACACACAATTTCATACTGATTACATGCTGTTGCTTTAGGCCTGGTTTCAAGCAATCAACTTGCACGTATTCACATCATCTAGAGGTATATTATTTGTTATTGTTGTTGTATTCAAACGACATTTGATAAACAAATTTAAACAAATTTTTTTAGGCAAACAACAAAATATACAAAAAAAAAAAAGAGAAGAAAAGAAAAGAAAAACATTCTAATAAATATGCTTGTCGCATGCGAAAAGTAAAATGAATTTACGACTCTCGAACAAATAAAATATGACTGAGAGTGAATTTTAAGTTATAATACGAGTATAGCTGGTTGGCGCTGGTTGAAGCTGGTTGGAGCTGGTGGATCGCATGTATAGCCATCATTGGTGCTAGGCACTAGAGTCGCCACCGAGCAGCATTTGTGGATTGTCCCTAGACGGTAAGGACAACGACTAGTATGATGAGGAGAACGAGTGAATGTAGAAAAGAAGGTTTTCCCTTTTTTTCGTATATATATACATTTTTTTTTTTGGGACAGAGGAGTCGTCGTACGGTAAGGACAATTTCTAGTGGGAATCACGTAACGAAGTGCATTGTTAAAATATAATAAAATCGCAATTTTGCGTTCATGTTGCAATGTGGCGTCATATCCTTTTTCCTTTAATTTTTCACGAATTCGCCGTTTCGTAGTTCCGAAAAAAAGCCAAAACCATAGAGAAAGATACCACCACTACCACTACCAACACCACCATCACCCTCTCTTACACTGCAATTCCATTCCTTATGCTCTCTCGTGCAGTTCATAATGGGTCTCTGTCTCCGCCTCCGTCTATGGCAATGTCTCCGCTAACGTTTGCCCCACCAGCTGCATGTTGAGTCTATGGATTGTAGGGTTCAACATTGGGATGGAGCAGGGGGGTTGTGGGTGGTTGGCTGTGACTTGACTAGGGCTTCTGACTGTTTTCTATGCGCACTCCATAGATTTTAATGCAATTTTCTACGGGTTTTATATGTTTTTATTTCGCTGTTGTCATTGTCGCAGCTGCCAAAGTCTTTGTTCTTGCCTAGGTCCGATTCTGAACGACCGCTGGCCGCTTGGTTGCGTTTGTTTGAGGTTTTGTTGGGTTAGTTGAAGCTTGTTGGGGTTTGTTTACTTGTTTGGACGATGTATCCGCTTGCAAGTTTCTCAAGCGCGCCATATTTCTGCACTCAATTGTCCTTCAGCGTATTTTGCGGTTTACTACGGCATCGCCTTGTCGCACTCTTAGTTTCCACTTGTCCCATTCACTCACTCATTCACCATCTCTTTTCCCCTTCTCTAGATTATTCCTCTACTAGCAATGTTGTAAAATATAATGCCTTAGTTTGTTCGCGCCATAAAAAATGATTACTTTAATTTCCGTACACATAAAAAGCACATCTTACATGAGAGATTGCTGTCATTGTGGCACTTTCTTTCAATATTTCCTGTTGGTTTTTCACTTCCCTATTCATTGCCCATAGATCTATAGGACAAATGCATCAGGATATAAAGTGGCCATTAGAAACATTAACTATTTCATATACGAAAAACCAACTTCTAAGTTGATTGTTATCTGTTTCATATTTATCTTCCAATAAACAACTAAATATAAAGTTCACCCAAGCTGACTTAACTTTATTGTATATCCTTTGAAAGTAATAATTTTTACTTTCAATATATATCTGTCTGTCCGATGCAAAAGGAGTCTTATTCATTTTATAACGTAATCCTTTTTTTATTTTGACTTAGTGGTGGAGCAGGGGTAAGACTGCACTCAAGTGGAGCTTTTTGGCTTTGGCTCTGTTTTGTGTCAAACCGCATGGGCCAAAAACAGAAGTCAGGCCCCAGGATAAGAATTGTGGGTCTCAGCGGGTCGAGTGTGCTGAACTGAGCTGAGCTTTTTGCTAAGCGAAAAGTTTATGAACCAAATTGTTTTCACCTGCTGTCCCAAATTTATAACACCTCTCTAGCCTGTTGGTCTCTCTCTCTTTCTCATTCGCTGTTTAGGTGTGTGTGTGTGTGTGTGTGTGGTGTGGTCTTTATTTTTATTTGTATAATCCTTTCGCTTATGGCACGCCCACTAACTTTTGCACATGACAGAAACCAGAAATAGAATTTGCGAGCCGCCACTTGGATTAAAGTGAAAGACAAAAAACCAACCCAAAAGGATTCTCAACTCTCAACCTATGCAAAACTGGCCGATGCACAGTGGTCAAAGCTGCTCTATCACAATGCTTAATATCCTACGTCTACCGTTAATTTTGTTGCTGTTGTTGTTGTTGTTTTTGTTGTTGCTGTTGTTTCGTTTATGGTCATTTCTTTACTTTGCATAATGTTTCAGTTATGCCAATTTTTACGAGTTGGCCAACGGGCAGACTTAAAGGCCATAATGGTTGGAACACTTGTTGTGCCCGCAAGGTATCTATATACACAACAACAGCAACAACAGCAGCAACAACAACAACATTTCTGATGAGTCGGCGTCAAAAACATTTTTCAATGCTCTTATTAAACGACCAAAAATTATATTAAATTTGCCAAAAAAAAAATAAATAAATAAAACAAAAAAAAGAAAAAACAAAAACCAAACAACAGGCAAAAATTCTGCTGCATAAAAATGTTGTAAATATTTTTATGCCAGCATTAATATGCAACGTCAACCACTGTGGCAAGGCAACAGAATTATGTTAGAGTCTGAGTACAGGATCAATGGTGTGGGAAGGTGGTAAGGATTGGAATTGTTGGATGTTTGGGATTGGGGGTGAGATTGGGTATACTAAGTCGCTGTCGTTGCTAATACCACCGCTAATAAAATCTTACTGCCGTAGCGTCGCAAAGCCATGAAGCACAGCTGTGTGCAGTCATTTTTACTGCTGCAGTAGGAAATGGCAGTGCCAAAGGCGAAAGGCGATGAAAACGAAGGCAAAAGGCCAAAAGGGAATTTTCATACAAAACAGCTTCTGTTCGCTGTTGTTGTTGAATACTGTTTGGCTCTGGGTGTGAACTAGTTCAAAGTAAGTAGCAATGAATGGAACTGGTTGTCTCTTTCATCAAAAAGTAATGCTTATTGCTAGATTTAGATTAGTTGCAGTTACTTTAAAGTGCATTATACAAATTACTCAACTCAAAATTTATCTATATAAATATATATAGATTATATAGTACATATATAAATATTTTAGTATACTCGATGCTTAACGTAGTCTCGGAATGTATAAGTTTCCTCAGGCGATACACTAGAGGATTATGACCATCTGGATAATAGCAATTTGAGTATACCCACGACACATCCTTGTATTTATCCCTGTCCCTGTCCTTGTCCTTGTCATTCTTATTCTCATTGTCATTGTCAGTGGGATTGTGTTGGTCTGTTGTTTGTTGATCTACCTTTTCATTTAAATACAAATTAAAAGATGACAACGTTGTCTTTGGTTGCTCTTTTTGTTCTTGTTGTTCCTACTGTTTGTGCTGATGTTGTTGTTGTTGCAGTTTGCTGCTTAACGTTTACATCTAATGAAACTTTATGACGACCACTTGTCCTCGGGGCACACGGCTCATTGGGTAGGGCATCGACTTGAGCCACACCTTTAAGTGGCTGCTTTCCTTACCTTTCCGCGGTTTTTGTTTTGTACTAATTTGCCCGGTAATTTACATAAAGGCCGCGACGCAAACTTGTTACCGAACGTAATTTTTGCATATATTTTGAGCTGAAAACGGAAAAAAAATACCAAAAAAAAAAGTCATAATAATGTAGAATAAGCTTAAAAAACAAAAAGGAAGCTTCAGGCTCTACTCCTCACATAACTTGATTAAATTAGAGCTGAGGTAATGTTGCGGTGAGCTTAGGTCTATAATGACTGGCAGCTGGATTTTAGTACCGAATCCTTGAGCATTTGTTATGCTCTCCAGTCATTTAATCCTTGATAGTTATATAGAAATTTGCATATATTTATACTATACAAATAAATGCCAAGTAAATTCTGAATAATTAACAGACAGTGAATGGCAGTCAAATGAAACATTTGAATCAGAGAGAGTTGCATAAGAATATAACTAACTGTATGCAACATGTCAGACATCATTTGAATATACATATGATCTGACATATAACTGACAAGTTATCATTTCAAGCTTCAAACTCATGAAATACTAACTGACAACCTCTGGACGTTAACTAGAAAGTAGCATAAAAGACGAAGTGATATATAAAGTGTATTCTATATTTTAGAATAAAGATATTACAAAGTTCTCTAATTGCTATTTGAGTTGAAAACGTCTAAATGTCTATTAGAATTTGTAGTTTTAGCTATTTGTACTTTAAGCCAAAGCACAGAATACTCTCGTTTTATTTTGGCCATTAAACACGTTAATAATCCCACGCACATTGGTACAAAATTGTCATCGTCAGCATCAAATGTTGCTCCCGCTAACAATTAACAATTAAAGCCCCAAAGCGCACAACTCAATTTTCTCTAACACTTACAACACACACACATACTTACACATATATATATATATATATATATATATTTATATACCAGATAGCTATTCTCGATAGCAAACCGCAACAGCAAAAACAAGAACAAGAACTATAACAATGGCTACTGTGAAAAGTCGAAGGAGTCAAAAGGATGTGAGGCAAGTTCTGTGGACTCGCAGCTCAGCGCACTTACAACTAAAAACTTGTTACGTATTTAATTGCAATTAAAAAGTTGTTTGTTTGTTGCGAATGTTGCATTTGTATTCTTGTTATAATTGTTGTTGTTCTTGTTGTTGTTCTTGTTCTTGTTGTTGTTGTTATTGTTGGGAGAGAAACACACAGACTGACAAACCAAAGCATTGGCTAAAAAGAACACTGCCAAATTGTCTCCACCATGGGAGCCACAAAAGATGAAGTCATTACAAGCCGAACCGAAAATTGCGCAAAGCAAACCAAAAGGGTTAGCGTTTAATGAGTTTCTAGAATGGGTTAGTTTTGGATTAGTTAGAAGGCAAACCCACAGCTGTATGCCAAGTCAAGTCCAACCTCAATCCTTATAGATCTGATAGCACTCATTAGAGTTTTGGCGATTTTGGCTTTAGATACTCTTACATTACAACCAAACTTTAACCATAACAATTGGCCATGAACATAATTGTACAACAGAATAAATACATGTTCAACCAACATTGGTTAAAGCCGTAAAGCAGTAAATGTATCAACTTCTATCTTTAACTTATATTACATATAGAAAAACTAAACTTGTAAATATCCAAACCCTAAAAACTGGTTTGTAATGGAATTTTCTTGCTGCTTTACTTCTTATTAGAGAAAAATAATTTACATAAATGCATTTTCTAGATGAAACCAGTTAAAACTTATCATTTTAGTTAAAATTTGTTTAAATTCTTAACTGGTTTTCATTGTGAAACATAGAAATAGAAGAAGGTAAATATTATTAGCTCAAAGAAGAAATGATATCCAAGCAAATGTCTTAAAGTAATTTATTCCATTCATCCGTTGCCATTACCAGCCTTGTTGCTGATCAAAGCCACCACCCAAACCATTGAAACCATTTAAGCCACCGAAATCACCCCCATAGCCACCTCCATTACCAAAATATCCCCCAGGCTGTTGCTGTCCAAAGTCTGGTCCGAATTGGGGTCCAAAACCATCTTGTTGTGGACCCATAAAACCACCACCAAAACCTTGTGACTGTTGCGGTCCGTGCATATTGGGTCCTGGCTGTGGTCCATACATACTTGG
Source organism: Zygothrica quintamaculata (assembly GCA_037044455.1). Lineage (NCBI taxonomy): Eukaryota > Metazoa > Arthropoda > Insecta > Diptera > Drosophilidae > Zygothrica > Zygothrica quintamaculata. The sequence continues at coordinate 86,340 of JBAMBS010001118.1, read as the reverse complement.
TCCTTGTTGGGGTCCATACATGTTGGGTCCTGGTTGTGGTCCATACATGTTAGGTCCCTGCTGTGGTCCATACATACTAGGTCCTTGCTGTGGCCCATACATACTGGGTGCTTGCTGTGGTCCATATATACTGCCCATATCGCCACCAAAGTAGCCCTGCTGTGGTTGACCTCCACCAAAACCATAACCATATTGAGCTGCAGCAATAGTGAACATTGCAATCACAATGCAGATGCACAACTAAAGATCAAATATAGAATTGACATAAGTTTTATGTATACAAAAAAGCTCAAAGGATTTTTAAAAAACTCACTTGAAAATTCATATTAAATATGAGAGAGAATCTCAACAATTTGAGGAAATTTCGTTCACTGTGTTCTTAGTGATTGTTGCAACTGCTATTTATACATTTTTTGGTTGTATAAGTGTGGAAAACTGGTTGGAAATGGTTTAACTTTGCTTGTTCTATACCTGTTTTTCCCCAGTTCTTAAACCAAACTACCTGGTATTCTATATAAGTATTAAATGAGATTGGCCTAATGAGTCCCCCTCTTAACAGTTTTGGTGGATATTTGATTCAATTGGTTTATGGAAATCAATTTATATTCATCTGTAAAGTTATCTATTAAAATCTCATGATAGTTTCTATTGTCTTTTGAGGATTTTTTTGTTAGTAGAATTCTCAATTGGCTTACGAGTATCTTAAAGATACTTTTGAGTATTGCTTTGGCAAGAGCAGAGCAAACAAAATTCACTCAGCCATGGAACAGATACTATTACCGGGTGAAAAAATTACCTGCAGCTGCCAGCGGATAAAGTGAGACCCATGTGACACAACCAAACTGTCGTCTTGTTAGTTGTTACAGTTGTTGTTGTTGTTGTTGCTGCTGTTGTTATTGTTATTGTTGTTGTTACTGTTACTGTTGTTATCTTGACACCCTCAAGTGCAGGTTGCAGTTGACTTCCCCCAATTCGCTTAGGGTTCAACCCGCCGGCAATTGAGTTTAGTGGATACGTGTTTGGATGCAAGCTAGCTTCGGAATTCTATTGGGGGATTGTGCAACTCTAGTGACGCGTGTAAGCGGTAAATGAATTTATTTGGCTCATTTAGTTGCAGTTAATTTATTTTTATATTTATTGAGTTTGCTGTGGGTTATCCCAGCCCTGCACCATACTCCAACAGAGCAGCAGCAAACGAATTTATAGAAATTTATAAAAGAGATTTTAAGTTTATAAGAATTGGATTTCATTGCGCTTTGCTTTAAATTTTCAAACTTGACTTTCAGCTAACATTGCAATCAGTTGTATATATATGTAACAATATTATCATATATATATATACATATATATATATATTTAGTTTTAAGTATAAGTAAGCCCAATTAGTTTTTTCAATTTGCCACAATTTTTCCCGATTTCTATGCCATTGAAAAACCCCCTTAAATCTGCATAGTGTAAAATCCACAACATTGTACATAATCATATAGAGCGTCTTAGTAATTTCGATAGCTTGAGTAAAAGGTCTAATATGCACTTTTGTTACCCTTACCTTAAATTGCAGTTACCTTTCGGCAACTTACCTACAGCATGAGGATAGAGGAAAGGTTTTCCCCTTGTCGCGTGCCATTGACTCGAACGTCTGATTTAAACACTTTTCGGTCGGTATTTTTGATGGTTGCACAACACGACACGTGGCCATGCATTCAAATTTGTTCAAATTCATTTCAATTACCATCAATTTTCAATAATTTTACACAAATTATATTCCATTAGTTCAATGCCCAAAATGAAAAACATAATTATATAAAGCACGAAAAGTGTTTGTAGACATTTTTAAGGCTTCCAAATGAAACCCCGAGAATGATTCTAATTTAAAATTTAGCAACGAAAGATAATACTTTAAAGATGATAAAATATTAGATATGGCATTAATTTATAAACGAATCCTAGAATCTATAAGTTTAAGTATATAGCTGTACCACCTGTCATCATAGGTATACTAAAAATATGATATTAACTTAAGTTAATTAATAAAATACAATATATATATAAAATATATAAATATGTTTACATAAAAAACGTTAAGTCTGGCATAGCTAATATACCCTATAAAGTGCTTATTTATTCTATAAAAACCAGTGAAAGATATTCAACTAGAAAATCCAGCTACGTTTAATTTTAAAGTTTTCATGTGGCAACTTTCCGACTATGCAACTTGCAGCTATATGTATTCCTGTATCTGCTTGTGCGGGTGTGTATGTGTGTGTTTGAGTGTAAATCTTTGTGTGCGCTGTGGGTTCGTTGAGGTTATTTAGGAGGTTAGCAATGCATTAGCCAGTGCTAAATTTTGTAAGAGAGAGAAAAATGGTAACGTAGTAAAAGCGCGGACAGGTGGCAAGGGTTACATATATATATATATATTATAAGGTATATGTTGGTATATGGTATATACTGGTATATGGTTTGGTTGGGTTGTTGCTACCATCCGGCTGAGTGCTCTTATGAATTTCACATGCTTAAGCCTCAAAGTTATGTGCGCGCACAGCTTGAAATCTACGCGCACGTAAACTAAACTCGAACTAACCCAAAACTCTGAGTCATCCCTTTGCTTGCTTTCCCGTATCCATTGCCCAGAAGTTTACTTTTTTAGCACAGTCCTTATCCTAGTCGTGGTCTTTGTCGTTGTCGTTGCTTTTTTCGTTACTGTCGTTGTCGTCATAGCTGCATTTGGTTTGTTAGCTGGGCTTAGAACTCAAAAACTTGGAACTCAGAGAAGTCGTTGAAGCATTGGAGCATTGGAGCATCGTGTGCCCAAGTCAATGAGCAATTGACTACCAACGTGTAGACGTTATTTGCATTGCCATAAATCCTTTCTCACTTCCTCATATTCATATCTCTAATCCCCATTCACGATGTAAATATGCTTCAATATGAGCAAAAACTTTTGCGACAGCATTTCCCATCATCCTCTCCGGGATTTAGTTTATTTTCAAGTAAAATTTCAACAGATATGCAAAAAAAAAACCATTTAGATTTGATAGATGAATGGGATGATGGCTTAAATATTATAGTCTTAACGTCTCTTCGATATGAACTGCTATTGTAAAACATATTCAAAGATTCCCAAAATAAATCAAAATAAATCATACCGAGATGAATATGCAACGATTTATGAGGAAAATTTTGAAGTCACTAAAAACGAAGAAGAATTTAATAATGTACGATACAAAATAAATAAATAGTCAACTAATTTGTATTTTGTGTGTTTATATGTGTCTGTGATTGCGATTGAGATTGTGATTAATCCTGATATAAAAGCTATTCCTCCATGTTTTTTTCCATCTGATCCTCCGCATCTGTAAAATAGCGCTGAGAATTGTAAGTGGTGACCAAGCTATGTGTATTTTTAACAATCTCTTTTAACTCATGCAATGTATGTTCAACCTCTACAAGATGATCGGATAGACGCGTATTATCCTTAAATGGAAAGGATGCAGCCGCTGTCTGTTCAAAATTCATTTTGAAATTATTAAAGAACTCAAATAGCATTTTATGCTGCAAAACAATCTCAGTAATTTGCATGTCCTCATTATCTTCCTTGGTATCCATATCACTCTCACTATTTAGATCCGAAGTTTGGCTTGAGTTAAGCTCGTCCATCAACTGATTTTCAGATTCAATTGATTCCGTTTCAGAATCTTTGTGTTCATTTCCTACCTGCATGCGTGGACTCACAGTATTTGTAGAGCTTTGTATTTCCATAGCACAAACTTCATTCTCATCGACTTGAGAGTCATCATCCTTGACCACCAGCTCCTTGACGCGATCCGCATAGCGTAGCGTGTTTAATGTATTCTCCACAGAAGAAAGTCCTGGGGATATCATGGCTATCATGCAAGTCCTATTCTGCTCACCGCCAATAAACGAATCACGGAGCACTTGTGTTAATTTGGAACCACGGAAGGGTAAATGACTAGAATGCCGACTTAAGGCACGAATACACTCCTTAAGTGCCAGCAACGATTTGTTGATCTCAGCACCCTCGCGACGAGTCTGTAGATTAGCGGAACGTGTATCGGCTCCACGTTCGTTTCCAGCTAAGTCCACAAAAGAACACTTGCCGCAGGGTTCAAACTGGCCGGGCATTACTAATCCCATTTGGAAGACAGCATGTGAACGGGAAGACTTAATATTAACAGATGTTTGTCCAGAAGTGCGCTCCCTATTGCCCAATTCAATTAGAGCAAGCACTTCCTCTACTTTTGTAACTGGTTTACGGGTTAAACCAACAATAACAACCTGCTGTCGGCCATCCTCCAGAACGCGTAGCAATGGTTTATCAGGTAACAGTAAATCGAAAACCTTTGTTGACGAATTTTTCCCTAAGATGCTTTTAATCTAGTTATAACTATAAAACATACTTACCTTGCTTCCATATATCTCAAAATAACTGCAAGTCACACTAGCCCCCATACTACGATACTTTGGTTGAGACAACTCGGCGAAGACATCTCTAGCAGCCATGGCATAGATGCCTGTTGTGCAATCCTGCACTTTACCCATGAATTTACCACCCATGGTATGAGTCTTGCCACTACCTGTTTGACCGTAGGCGAAACAAGTAGCATTTCCGCCTTCAAACATGGTGCGTATTAGAGGACGTGCCGTATGCTCATAGACCAAAGTATTGTTACAATCCTCATCAAATGTATAATCAAAGCGAAACTTGTGATGCTCCAAGAACTTGGTTAAGTCAACTTTGTTACGCAATTCATGAATAATCAAGGAATTGCGAGTTGGCACAGATATAATGTCCACTGTCTTGGACTGCAATTCACGACGGCTCAAAGGACGTTTCCGGACGCACACAGTAATCTGCTGAACGCGTGCACCACGTGCGCTCAAAGATCGCAACGGATTAAGCACCAACTGATCGCGGTAATTACGTACCATTAAGGCAACTTCCCAGTTGGGATTACCCGGATCCTTGCTCTTCAGTGCATCCTTTTCCTTTAACTGCTCAGCATGCAATGCACGGCGACGCTCACGTTGCTCCTTTAAACGCTCCACCTCACGCACTACATTCGAGCAAGGTTTAGTTACAGGGTTTAAAGGTGGCGACACCTTTACAGGTGTAGAGCTTATAGAATTGTTAAGTGCAGCATGAGTCACCGGCATTATATTTGTTTGCTTTAAAAGATTTGATGGTGTTACAACCATATCGCATCTACTGGAAACACGCACACGCTTCTTATAGGGACAATTAGTGTTCTTCTTGCGATACATATTAAAGCCCGATGGCTTGGGATCCGCTTTTTTTGGTGGTTGTGGTTTTAGTTTTTCTTGATTCTGTATAATTTTTGCCAAGTCTGGATTAAGCTCCAATACAGAACTCCAGGGTATTTCTTTACCTTTAACCTTGTTACCCTGTGTCCATTCAACGGTTACAATCTGTCGCTCGAGATTTTTCAAGCCGACTATAGCGGATTGTATGCATCCGTCTGACCGTTTTATATGGATCTTGTCCCCAATAGTTATAAATTCCATATAGCGGTAAGTCGCTTGTGCCTAAAAATTATATAATTTATTTTATTTCATTTCTACCTATTCTAACACAAATATAAAGTAAGATTACCTCGTAATGTTTTTATACCAAATTTTGGTATAATTTTCAAGTTTTGATTGTTGGAGTATGTTAAACGAGTGTTGTAGTCTGGCTATTGTAGTGACTCAATATTATTTGGCACTTTATCCAATGAATGCCTGATCCTATAAAACGATTCTAAGCCAAGATATAGACTTAAAATTTTTGTAATAAAAACGCTTTGGTACACTCCTAACTTTTAACCGATTAACGCATTGAATGAATGATAACTTATAACTTCCTTTTCTTGTTTGGTCTAAATCGTTGGGGTTGCGGTTACGAAGTTTTCTTGGTTTGTAGGCAAAATGTGTTACTTTTTAGAAGTTGTGTGTAAAATAATGTTTTTCTTTTATGTTTACTGTATATATATTCTGAAGTTGTCTATGCCTACTCAGAATCTTTTGAGTTTATTTCATTAACCGATGCTTTTGCACCTACCAACTTATCGACTTGACTTTACCATTATTTTAACTTATTTTTCATACATATTTTCTTAACCGAACTTTTAGTAACAACTTTCATAAACTTACAAGAATGGACTTTAAAAGTTTTTCACTAAAAACTAAACCTTACACTCGCTGTCCAACTATCATTATTATTGTTATTACTTTTCGACAATTCCCCACTAGAGTTTTCCTTCCACTTATGCACTTAGCCCCTTTCCCCATTAGGCCGTCTAGAAATACAACAACAACTACAACTAGAAGATGTCACCTAGTCTTAAGTTCTTAAGTAGATGCCAAGCAATTTTGTGGTACTTACCAGACGCAAATGCAGATCAGATACGACTGCAGCTGTCATGTGCATGTGTGTATGTGTGTGTTTCTATGGGTATAAACAGGTGTGTGTGCTCATATATATATAGAGAAGCCAAATGCAAACTCTTAAAAGTTTAGTTTTAATTAAAGGAAATTTGCGTGCGTGGCACTTGATTTGTAGTGTTTCCGGGTTGAGGAGCTATATACGAGGTGAGTATGTGGGTATACATGTACGCGTGTGTTTGTATGTGGGTGTGGCAGCCCTCATAAAAATATAAATATAATTGAAATTCTAAATTGCAATTGCCGCAAGAGACAGCTGAAATTGCAGTGGCGCCAACAGATGCGGGATGGTTAGTTCTTGTCTATGAAAAGGGAGGTGGAGACAGATACTACCTGCATCTAGTCCTGAGCCTTTTACAATCTTTTACTGCATCTTCTTCTTCTGCACTGCTGTTGCTCTTGCTGTTCTCGTAATTAGAAGCAAATGCAAATTTACACGTCGAGTGTGCCGGCGATGACGGAAGTCATTGAAAGCGCCGATGCGTTGAGAGGCATTGTGGTGGAGTGATAGCAAAAGGAGTAGGAGTTGGAGAAACAGCCACTGCCGGGATGTGGCAGGAAGTTGGCAGCTGCCAACTTGTGTGTAGATACATATAATGAGAAAAGTTTAAGGTATCCCAGAGACCGGGTTGTAGGATATGTAGATGATTTGACTTATCATCGCAAGGTGAGGCCATTTACGGCAAGAGCAAACGCAAACTCATAGCAGTTGCTGCAAAGATTATTAACTAGTTAATTTTATATAGTAACCAGATAACAATATTAAATCAAACGATCCACAATATAGGTTTCAATTAATACAAGATCTATAAATGGCCTTCAATGAGAATATCTAGAGTAAATAGATATACAACTACCTAATGAAAAGGATCGTTCAATCAAGAAAATTCAAAAATAACACAGCAAGGAGAAAGAAAGGAAAACTTTTATATACTCAATTATAACAATTTTATATTTTTCACATGTAAAACTAACAGTAAATACAAAGAACTCGTAAATTATTTTAGAAATTTTGTTTGATATTTGCTTATAGTTATTATCCTGTGACAGACTTTATTATATACAAAGCTATTCATATTAATATCTAATGTTCTTATATATTTGTATAATCCATTTTATTCACTTCATTCACCGCAAATTAATTAGCGCAATGCTATTTATTACGTAGCCGAGATAAACGACAGATAAAATCCGCGTTGCCTGTTGACGGCTGACAAATCGTTGGTTTGTTGGTAAAAGGAGTATGAAGGGATTTGATATTAGAATGTTGCAGAAGTTTTGCCTTACCCCTTAAAAGTTAATTTACTGTATTAAAAGTAGCCGCAGCAATAAGTTGTAATAGGCATTGTGATATACATCAGTATAAGTCTTTCAAGTGTAAAATGCCTAAAAATTAAAATGGAATGTGCTGGATGGGGAGGTGTGGGAAATAGAAATGGCAAATGGTAAATAGTAAGTGGTAAATGTGAAATGGAAAATGAAAAGAGAATTGTCTTTGCAAGTTTTACTTAACTTTTAACTGATGGGCAACAAGTGGAAACAAATGAGACTGAATACTGTCCCAAAAAGTAATTAAAATTACCAATCTCTTGTCCTGTGGCTTCCCACTACTTAAAACTCAATAACGGATATGCTTCAACAAAAAGTTTCATATTTGTTCAACACATTTTTGCTATGCCCCTTGTTAACGTGGCCTATAACGGTAATACACTTGAGCGACTCTAAATGATTAGAAAGCCAAACGCAAATACGAGTATCTGTCTGACAACTCATAGCATAAGAATTCGTATAGGAATACTCCCCTCCTCCACCATCAATGTTGCTGTTGCCACTTAGATGATTTTCTTTCGCGATGAGGAGCCAAAACAACCACAAGTAAATGAGTTCTGATATTGACATGAATTATGCGCCTCAGTGACCCCACAAATACGGGGTGCTAGAGTCTCCCTATAATAAATATATATATACTACTACTAAGGATGTAATTATATATATGTATGTATGTTCTGTATATATATATAAATATATATATGTGTGTGTTCTTGTTAAATTAAGTTCTCAATTTTAATGGGCACTTTTGTAACACTTGTTTGATGCAGCAATGAATAATCAGATCAATCTAACATACATTAAAGTGGAATATCTATATTTATATATATTTTAAATGTTTGCTTATGATAGAGTTTCAAACAATAGCAGTTCATGTTCATAAACACAAAAGCTAAAACAAAACTTACCTATATAATATAAATATGAATAATAATTAAAATATAATAATTTTTATAATGATTTCGACTGGTATTAATTGAATATAAACTGATATATGTTCAATAAGGGCATTATCCAGTAACAGTTTATATCAGCCCTCTATCGTCCAACAGAGGAAGCTTATAGGAAGCTTTCTAACAAGCAGTTGATTACCACTGCTTGCTTGTTCGCTGGCAAAAGCTGACAGTGTGCCTAAGACCAGCCACAGTTTAATTCAAAATTGTATAATATATTGATGAAAGTTCAAAATTGTGAATTAATATAAGTATTAGATATATTTTAAGAAATTGGTAACATTTTAATAATCAAAACTTGTATTTTCATATGCATTATATTATATAATATATAATTTATATATAAATTTATGTTGAATCTTAATTTGAATTGTAAAAAGTACATGTCATGGTATATTATAGTATTTCTATGTACAACAAAACAAATGCTAGCCTTATCTAAAGCTCTGTGGTTGCAACACCCCAATATTTACGCATACGACTATCATGCTCGGTGTAGGCGTCCTCGTCTATCTCCTCCTCGTCCAAAATATTAGCATCTCTTTCCTGTGTAGCAGCAAAATCATATTCGTAATTAAACGGCATTCGACGTTGCATTGAACCAAAATAGGCAGCATGTGGTCCACCACCTAATTTGGCATAGGGATCACGTGTTTTCCCATCAAAAAGATTGTATCCGTAGTTGGGCATTTGTTGAAAGGAACGCATGCTGCCAAAGTGTTCGGTGGGTGACTGTTTCATTTGTTGAAATGCAACAATTGGTGGAAAGGATTGTGGTAGTTGCGGTGTGCTGCTCGATATAAACTTGTTGGTAACATTTCGTATAAGATTTGATTTAAGATCATTACAATCGGCTGCTGTGAGCTTTGGCGTTGGTAAACGCTGCTTGGAAAAGGATTTGGAAATGGTATTTAGCTCCTTGTCAAACAAGAGTTGAGTATTCTGCTCAAGCATGTATTCCCAGCACTTAAACTGTTCCTCAGATAACACAGATTCCGTCTCATCTAACATCTCCAACTGTTGCTCCTCCTGTAGCACACGCGCATGAGCCAATATGAACTCATCCTTAGCCACTGCCACCTGACTGTGGTCACTATCCTTGGCAAGTAGGTCAGGATTACTTTGCCCACTGGGTGACGAGCGACCAGTCAGCATTTCCTGTTCCATTGTGCGATGTCGGCATGCATTACTACGATCGCAACAAGTGCGTTTACTCACGGATATATTCTTCGGTTGTGGAGGTATCAATATCGGTTTTTTACGCACACTCTGCTTGAGCTCACGTATCAGATGATCCACATCTGTGCCCAAATGGCTGAATCGCACAACAATCACACTAAGATTTGCGGTAGCACCAAAGCTCTGTGCTATTTCCAGCAACCGTTTGGCTGCCAGCACAGCGTTATCCTCCTTGCGTATCTCCCTTGCAGCACGATCAATATCCATGACTGCCCACAACTGCTCATTGCCTAGTACCAAATACTCATCATCGTTGCCAAGTATTACCTGCGAGTGCAAAATACATATTGTTATTAAAATAAAATTAGGATAAAGATTAAGCTACCTCCAAGAGTTCTGGATCAGGCAGAGAAGTAAGCTGCGTACGTTTGTTGCTTCCAAGTTGAGTGTCCGGATCTGTAAGTCGCAGATGGGTTGTGCGACGTACAAGATATGCGTCAAAATATCCAATGCTAGCCATTCGCAGCAAATAACGCTTCGTTTTGAGGGCTCGCACCTTGGTGGGCATCCGTAATAGATGCAGGAGTACGGCGCTGCGTAGGCAACCCCCGCATTGCCGTTGTGCCGCCAGCAGCGTGTACTTCATGTAGTCCTTAAGGGGTGATTCCTTGAGCGTCTGTTCTTGTTTCAAAAGTCCTGGTACCATTTGTGACATTTGCTGTGCATAACGCGCATCTCCATCAGACTCGAACATGCCAAAGAGTGCTTCATCCGCGCCATTAAAATGACCCGCACGCAGCTGGCTAACAAGCAGCTTGCGCAGCTCACCGGGCGTCTCAGCAAAACCAATGGTCCAGGGTGTTGACTTGCCTTTTACCAGTGGCTTTACTGTGTCTGTTGGCAGCCGTCGAGTGCTGGTGGGCAGTTCTGCACGATTATTACCTGACACATCAACTAAACTCCAGACACGCTGGCTCTGTGACTGACAGACCTTCAACTGTTGTTCGTCGACCTGTAGTTGCAAATTGCCCGACAAATCTAGGTACTTAAGATTCCGCGAAGGCACCAAGGAAAGCAGATTAATGCGATCCAAATGATTATGGGATAAATCCAGAATCCTTAATTTGTTCAGCTTTGCCAATTGTGGTGTACACAACAAGAGATTGTTGCAACAACGCAACACCTTCAGTTGGCTCAACGTAGCTACCTGCTCCGGCAGCTGCTGCAACATGTTTCCAGACAATACCAGAATCTCCAAATCTGGCCAGTTACGCACACACTCTGCAGGCAACTGGCCTATACGGTTATAGGCCAGACGCAGCACTTTTAGCTTACCCGCATGCAAAAGTGACTCAAAAATGTTATCGTTCAGCTGGTTACCCGTCAAGGTTAACTCCTCCAACGCTGCATTGTTATTCTGCTCATAGCGCGGTAGACCCGAAAGGCGGTTGCAAGATGCATTCAATATGCTTAGCTGGGTGTGAGTTACGGCAAAAAAGTTCTCCGGCAAACGCTGCAGCTCGTTACTTTGCAGCTCCAACTGTGTCACGCTGCTGAAAGCATCCGGCAAGTACTCCAACTGCTGCAGTCCATTGTAGGCCAAGTTCAGTGTACGTAGACAATTGATACGATAATTCCGCAACAAATCTTTGATGTGGCTTAAGTTGTTGTGGGTTGCAGATAGAGTGTTCAATGCCACACACCCACCAATCCATTGGGGCAACTCATTAAAATAATTATGCGAGATATCTATGTGGAGAAGTTTCGATGGTATTGTCTTCGATATAGAAATACTCTGTAAACCTATCGAATAGACAACAAAATGACGGCCTTAATAGAATAGTAATTTCCTTTTTTTTTTGCGGTTAGAATGGGTTTTGGTTTAAGAAAAGTTAATAAAGCTTTGAGAGTTAAACTATATAACATATACTCACAGTTTTTATCCGCTATAAGTGACTGCAGATTGGTTCCATTAATAATGAGCTCAAGTAATTTGTTTCGACTGCATTTCAATGTCTCCAATTGTGCCAGTGAACTTAGATCTAAAACTTCCATTTCATTTTCACACACTTCCAACTGAGTCAAATACTGAAATAGTAATTGTGCAAATTATTGTAATGTCTACTGTTCAGTTCAGTTTGCGATCTATACTCTTACTTACATTGTAATTTCCTATCAAAATGCTGCCACACAGTTGGTTGCCTTTCAAGCTGAGCTTCTTCAGTGGGGGACTATCATTTGGTGTGTCTTCTGTCTTTTGGCCAGTAATGGAAGCACGTTTTATGGCCAAAGCACCAGATAATTCTGACACATTATTTTCAACGCTGTCGCTGTCTTTGACGTTGATGTTGTCATTGCCTTTGTTAGTTTTGTTCTTGTTGTTGTTATTGTTGATGTTGTTCTTGTTATTATTGTTGTTGTTTTCATTGCAATTACTTGCTGTTAATTTTAGCTTTGATTTATTTACTTCAGTTGTTTTTTTAACAGCCTTTAACATTGTTTATATACGTTTACACTTTTCCCCTAACACTTTGATATACTCCCAACGTATAGATGGAGGAGGTCCGGAACGATTACAACTTACTACACTTTATGCATGAACAAGCACGTTGAGCCAAACGGCTGAACTTATTGCAGCAACACAAAGAAGATAAAAAAACTTTTAAAACTACTTAGTACATATACTAAGTATTTCTATATAGTAAAAAGTATTTCTCGATTCTATACGTATATATATGATATTCTTTTATAACTTTTAAATTATTGATCTATGTACATTCATTCAAAATAAATTTGGTAAAACAAAAAAAAGTATACAAAGTCTTGAAGCTTCTTCTAAAGCCAACAACTACACCGGATTCAAGCCTTTGCTCAACTGAAGACTACTTGCCGTTACGACAAGCCAAAATTGATACGCTTGAGAGAACGCCACGATTGCTCCCTCTATATGATATTTTTTTTTACATTTTTTTTTGTCTTTATTTTGATGGCTTCGTTGCAATAGGTCCAAGCAGCGTTTGGGTTTGTGGTATATGTACACTGGTACTCTTACATACCATAAGAGATTTCTGGCGCAACGATTATTTCTTGTTTTTATCCAAGTACATATCTGAAATACAGTATACACTCAAAAAACTGTAAAAATTATACTTATAAAGAAGTTTATCCCACAATTATATCTACAAGAGTAATTTAAATATGAAACAAATTACTTTTTCATTATAATCGTTGATTTAGAAGGTCCTAAAATGTTGTGAAAGGGCTATTTCATTGCACACAAATTTGATAAGTTGCTTCTGTATACGATGATTATAGACTCTCGAATATTTACTTTAAATAAAGTTAAGTTCATGTTCAGCTCACCATGGCAAAGCAATCATGATTCATGAATGAGCTATAACAATATATTCAGGAGCGAGAGACACGAGCTTCTCCGCGGCAAGTATTCACCACACACAGGTTGCCTCAATCAGTGCTGCTACTTCAGCATATAATATGCTAGTGAATAGATAAGAAAGTGTTCCAATTGAACAGAGAAATTGAGGAGGCAATTTTTTTTATTCACTTCCTGAATATGTTCTGATAAATATGTGTCCTTTTACCAATTAGATTTAAAAATTTAAAATATAATAAAATTTTATGTAATCTCTAGCTTATTATTTAAATTTTCAGCTTACTTTAGCATGTTTTCATTGCAAGTCTAGCATATTTGCGTGCTTCCAACCTAGCAGCACTGGCTGCTAAGCTATACTATATAACTATATTAGTCAATTGATCTACAGTTATTTTAAATTAGGCACATGCCAAAAAGGATAAGCAGGGATAAGCTGTTCTGCTTGCACATTATGTTAAATTCTTAGTTACATTTTATGCTAATGGCCGACACTGTTCGCCTGTTACATATCCATTGACGACGCTGCTAAATTAACTTTTTCATAGAAGTTTATAAAAATTGTAAATTACTTTTACAATTTTTGTTCTTTTTGTTATAAGTTTGCAAATAATCTGAATTCTGTTTGCATTAGAAAAAAATGACCATTGCACAAATAATATTTTAGCAATAGCATTGCCATCTGTTAAAGGAACTAGGCATGAGTTAGATCGTGCTGTCCTCTTTTCACACTCAACGCATGCTCTCTGCGCCTGTTACTGCTATGCTTGATTGTGCCTGGTATACACTTCTAACATATCAATTAGCGGATGCAAAAACCAGCCACTACCTAGAAAATGGCTGACCCTTGGATAAAATATAACAGTTTGTGTGAGCAGTATAAAAATAGTAGTCAATTGAACTGAGCATTAGGTAAAGCGTGCTGTCTTCCTTTCACACTTAACGCATGCTTATGTGCCTGTGCCTGCAACAATAGTTTTCAATCATTTGATTGGGGTTGCTATCAGTTGTTGACAAAAATTTATGGAATTTCTTATATTCTCACAAACTTTTTCGTTTATGTTTTAGCTTATTTTTTCAATTTTCAGTTTATTTTTGCATGTTTTTATTGCAAATCTATTATATTTCCGTCCTTCAAACCTGGCAACACTGGTTTCAATATACTTGTTGTATTGCAGTAAGATCTGTAAGGTATGTCTATACATACATATATACATCACTGCAAATTGGCACATCTTTATAAAAGTGTATGGAGCACCTGTTGACTCAAAGTTATATGCATATACATAGTATAACGTATTAAGTAGAAGCAGTAAAAACAAAATAAATAAAAGACTTGGTTGATTTGTAGCTTTGTGTTTTTTACACGAATTTAAGAAACAATTTGTTTTTATTTTCCACTGAAATATAGTAATCGTTTGTCATGCATTTATGCATTAGCAGCATTTCGTTAATTATTTTTCATTTTATTTTAATATTTCTTTCTTTTTTTGCTGTTTTGTTTATTTTTTTTTTATATATTTATATATGTTTTCTTTGTTTTTGTTTCCATAAAAAAGGTAACAACGTTTTTACATAATTAAACAAAACGCAGGCAATTAATTAGGTTCTAACTGTGGGGCGAGTTTGGCGTAAATATTACCAAATACATATGTAAATTAATAAATCTCAACTTGATCAATATATATATATACCAATGTATATATAAATATATATTTATGTATATAATAATTATACGTATTTTATTTTCTTGCAAATCTTATGGTCAAGTAAGAGCATTCTATTAAATATATAAATATATATACATACATGTATATATATATATATATATATATATACGTATATAGTTTATGTATTATTAGATATTTGATAAGTCGTTATTATTATACAAAGTGTTCGCCATATTCAAATAAAAGTTGGATGTATTTCATATCATATCATTCGTATAATACAATGTTAAAAATGATTAAAAAAAAAAATTTCTTTTCAAACAAAAGGATCAGCGAATAAATAGTAACTAGTATGAAAAAAATCATTTATATAATTAGAATAATAGTTAACGTTAACTAAGCACATGCTCTTGCTCTATGTGTATATATAAGTGTGTAGTAATGTGTTTGTGTATATGTATTGGTTGTGTGTGAGTTTGTGAGTGTGCTTCTATTTGAACACATTTCAATTATATTTGCTAAGATTTTCCATTTATTGTAATGCTAACTTTTTGTTTTTGTTTTGTTTTTGCCTATGTTATACTTTCATTTAACTTTGACTTTAATATTTACGTTAATTTATTTAATTATTATTAATATTTATGTTTTTTTTGTATTTTTGTTTCTTACCTAAAATTATAGTTTTGTTTTCGTACATTTGCTCACATTTAGAAAGATATTTTATTTTTTATATAATGTCACACAGTGCTACAATAATTTCGTGGAGTCTGTTGCTGCATTTTGCATTTTGAGATGCTTAACAAATGTCATAAGAATTTCAATAAAAGTTGCTACATTTTTATCTGAACTTTCTTTTTTTTTCCATTTATATATATTTTAAACTGTTGTTATTGCTCTTGTTGTGTGTGGCAATATGCTAGCTAACTAAATCTTTTGTGGCTATAGTTAACTTGTATCTATTGCATATTTTGCATATATGGTAGTATAACTAAAAAGTAAGACATATATATGTGGAGCATACTACATATAGATATAGGTATACATAAACAATATATATATATATATATATATATATATATATATTCCTACGTATTTACTGTATGCATACTTTCCCTGTTTTATACAAGGCTCCGTTAGTTATTATAGGCGTTGAATTCATGTGGCTAACGCAATTTAAAAAAGGCTTAAAAAACTAAGAGACGTGGCTAAGGCGTGAAATTTGATTTCCGCATCTTTACATTTGTAGTAAATGTTAAATTTTTTAAATAGTTAAGTATTACAATAAGTATTAATTATTTATATATGTATATATACCACAATTTATATATATATATATATATATATATAAATTAATATATAATATAAATACATATACATATATATATAATATAAGTACTTTTATATATATGTATATCTATATCTATATCTATATATATAAATGGGTTGAATTATAATTAGTATGTATGTTTAATTTATACACTGTCTATTTGCCAATGGTTGTCATCTCTGACGCTGTATTTGCCGTTGACGTTGTCCCTGTGGCATTTTTCAGAATGTTGTTCACATCCTTGTGCTCAGCTATACTTTCATTGCTTCCGCTGTTGGCGTGCGTTGTCGTACTGTAATTAAGCTTGTAGGTGGCACTGCGTGTTACATCCTCCATGGATGCCTCTTGGCAATCACGACCGCTATGCGTTTGTGAGCCGCAATTATAGCAGGATATGACCTTCTGTGTCATATCACTGGGACAAAATGCCATTGTTGTATATGATTTTGTTGAAACTGTTGCAGCAAGTAATTGTTGTTGCTGCTGCTGCTGTGACGTAGGTGTTGGAGCTTGCATTGCAACTGCACTCGTGCTAACTATTCCACCAGAAGATGCTGAGCTTCGGAGTGGACCACCTGTTACAGCTGTAGGCGCCCCAGCTGGTGTACCTGTTACAGGTGAATATGCCAATCCGGTATGAAATGTCGGATAGATTAGTTCACCATTATGTTGTGGCGGCAATGAATAACGAAATGGACCGTGTAGTGCCTGTGCTGATTGCGCATTATGTGCTTGTAGTAAGGACTGAGGCGGGCCACGCGGATTTGCCGTGTGATATGGATATGTAGCTGCAGTATAAGCTGTCGCTGTTGGCGGTGGTTGTTGTTGCTGCTGTGGTTGTAGCATTACTGTTGTTGCTGGCGTTACTGCCGACGGACTTATAAGCAGAGCTTGTTGCTGCTGTTGTAGTGTTTGAGGATCGCTGGGATTACTCGTTGTGTACATTTGCTGGAAATTCTTTTCTACACCATTTCGACCATTTAAACGTTGCTGCAGGTTGAGTTGATGCTGTTGTTTATAGCTAAGATGATGTTTTTGTTGTGACTGCTGCTGGTGTTGTTGATGATGTTGCGGCTGTGTCTGCTGCTGCTGCTGCTGGTAACCAGTCACAATGCCTATACTACTACCTAGATTACAATGGATCGGAAGCGGCGTTGGCGTTTCCGGCGGTGATATCTCACCACATGATCCATTAGAACTACCCGATTCGCTAGCTGTGGCTACACTCTTACCAGAATTTATGCTCCTCAATGACCCACTACCATCATCACTAATATGCATTTTATGCATCGTATATATAAGGTTATTGGGCTGGATATAGCTACTATTCTGATAGTGCTGTTGTTGTTGCTGCTGTTTTTGATGTAACTGTGGTTGCTGCTGCTGTGATTGTTGGCTGATTGACGACTGTTGTTGCTGGTGTGTTGGCATATAGGTGTTAGAATTTATACGCTGATGTACTCCACGAGGAAAACTGTTCCGTATAATACTGGAGAGGCTGGCGCCAACAGTGTTACCGGATCCATCACTGATATTCTGAAATTATTTATACAAAAATTTTTATTTAACGGAATTCACTGGACGACACTAAAGAACTAATGCAAAATGAATAAAAAACACATTATAATAATATGAAAACTAAATTTAAAATGGAGTATTGAATCTTAATCAATATAGGTAGTTGAATTTATATTAAAAAAAAGAAAGAAAGTTATAACGGGTGTACCGGACTACGATACACTCTTGCTCACATAAAATAAGAAACAACAAGTTCTATAAAATATGGAATCTATATTCCAAATTTAGTTACTCTTAGTCTTATAGTCTCTGAAAAACAGGCGTTTATACAAACACAAGAAAGTATAGTACTACATCGACTCGTTATCCTGATGAAGAATAATATATATATATATATATATATATATATATATATATATATATATATATACTTAATAGGGTCATTATTTCTACTTGTTACTTTTTTGGTTTTTACATAAATCCAATACTCTCTTTTTTTCTTTTTCAAAGTCAAACGTACTAAAAATACTACCTATAAAACTTATAGAAATTAATTAATAATCTTTTTTTAACTCACCTCCTCCATATGCTTTACATGCTGTGCTTCTGCACTGCATACAGACGAAGTAGATGGCGGTGGCGTTGTCTCAACTGAAGGTCGACGAACGCTTTTAACACCACCACTTACACGTTGGGGCAAGCTGCGCATTTGTTGTTGTTGTTGTTGCTGTATTGGTGCACTACCACCACGTTCACGCTGTGGACTTGTCGTGCGGCTACTCGATGGCGATGACTGTTGGCTGCTTAGCATAGGTGAGCTGGCTTGGGGTGGCACCTGATGATCCAAGTTATGTTGTGGCTGTTGCGGCGGCGGCGCTGCGTACAGCCCGCGCATCGACCATGGCGTCCCTGCCGCCGCTATAGTATTTGTGTCCGCTGGAATGGTGATGTTAGATTGCATCAAGTGTTGTATACCCTCAACGTCAGTATTGGGCAGCATCTATTAATATTGAAGGAACCGTATTTAAGTATTTAGTTACAAGGGATTACTTAACCAAAACATATAAACAATTTAATTGATAACAGATATTTGATTAAAACAGCTGGCTCTATTGAATTCTAGTATTCGGGAAACCCCTAATAAAAAATTGTACAGGCATATACGCTTACCTTGGGCCACTGTGGAAACATCATTGCATGATAAGGATGAAATGGCGGTGGTGGTTGCTGTTGCTGCTGATGCACCAAATGTGGTGTATGAGAATGATGTGATTGTGGTTGTTGCTGCTGTTGTAATTGTTGTTGATGTTGTTGCTGCTGCTGCTGATGCTGTTGTTGTTGGTGCTGCTGCTGCTGCTGTTGTTGTTGTTGTTGTTGTTGTTGCTGCTGTTGTTGTTGTTGTTGCTGTTGTTGAGTTTCAATTTGTGTTGTTTCGTCCGCAGAACGCTTAATTTCTTTGATCTTTGATAAAATTTCGGCGCATTTGGTGTGTTGATGATATGAGAACACCGGATGGTTTGCAGCCATTGTATATACAAGCAGCAGCTCTAAAAGTGTATCCTGGTCACACAGGCTGGCAAAGTCCCTGTCACCCCAGCATTCTAAGGTGCGAAATATTTCACTGACACAGTTTCGATTGCAGGTACGTATTAGCGCCAGATAAAGTGCCATCTTACGTCGAATCTTTATGTCTGTGGGTTCTCCTTTCTGACAGTTATACATATCAACGGCGAGATCTTGAGGATTATTAGCGCGCAGTTCCATGCCGCGCAATTCGGGCGAATCACGACGACCAAGCTCTTCCAGGCAAGTGCCCAGGAAGCGTAGTTCAAAGGGCAGACAAGCCTCGAGCATTGCACACATTGTATCGATGCGCTCGTAGCTCTCCAATGTCTTAAACCACAACAGAACGTCTTTGGGACAAATCATTTCCAATGTTGTGGCACGCACGCATCTACTACTGGAGTATGCTTATATGTTTTTATATGTATCTGTATGTGTGAGTGAGGATTATGTGTGAATGTGTATAAGTGTATGTGTGTGCGTGTAAATATGGATGGTGGCGGCTGCTCTAGTTACGTGCGGTGGGTGCAAAAACCACAACAACAACAACTCTAATATTGTTAATTTAGCAAAGTAGCAATTTTTAAATCACCACTCGCACTCTCTTTGCTTCGTTGTTTGGCGGCAGCTAATAAAGTTTTACGCACGTTTATTTTTTTTCCTTTCGTTTTTTTGTTGTTTTCGCGATTTTCTTATTATTCCTCTTTTCGCGTTTGCCTTTTTCGTGATTTTGCTGCTTCACAAAGACAACGACTGCTGCTGCTGCTGTCCACTACTAGTTGTCGCGTTCATTTGCGGGCGCCTCTGCACCAATGTGGCCAGAAAGACTCCAATCTACTCGCTACTCGACAACTCGTCGCTGCCACTAAATGCTTTGGCTGATGTTTCTTGCATGTAGTTTTATACTTTAAACACGCACATGCACTTATTATTATTTATGCTTTCAGCACGTTGACAAATTCATACTTTATTTTCACATTTGCGCACTTTAGATTATTCGCTTTGTGTATGTTTTTATAAAATTTTCTACTTTCTGCTCCAAGAATAATGCAACTAGATAGGGTTGTTGATATTGTAAAGATGTATCGATATTTTATTCCAGTCGATACGTATTCTAGTGTTCAAAACTTTCGATAATTACTAGCGGTCACAAACTATTGACAATTGATATACTCTAAATACATTTTTTCCATAAGGCTATAACATCTGAAAACAATTTATATAATTAAAGGCTCTAAAATTTGCAATTCACTATTAAAATAACATAATACAATTAAATTAATGTTTTAAATATTGTTTCACAGCTTATTTAAACAAAACATTTAACACCACTGTAAAAATACTTAACAGAGCACAGATTTGTATGGGGGCTCGTTGCTTACCGCTTAACATTTTCTTGATTTTATATATCACGATATCCTTTAAAAAATTCAAATAATATTTAGACAATTATCTCTATTGTAAATAGTTTACACAATAATTTACGGAATTTTAAAAAGGTGTCCCTTTAGTAAATATAAAATTTTGAAAATTATTTTATTATGATTATTGAATCGTGACAAACTAATGGGAAATTAATATATTTATGAAGAAATATACGGTGCTTAAAATCCATCTTCATCATCTTCAGCCATTTCTTTAGCCAACTCCAAATCCTGTTGTTCACGTTCACGTCGTTCCTCAGCACTCTCCAAGTCCTTGCCGTAAGACTTGGGCGGATAACGCATTGCTTTAACGCTCTGATTATGAAGATTTAAGCAAAATGAAATTCGCTCATGGAAAGCCAATTGCGGTTCGCGTGTACTATAAATATCGGTACTCTCCTTACTGCGCATATAATTCTGTTCTGGATCCAAGGTTGCTTCAATCACACCATCTCGGATGGCCTTTGCTACAATAAATTCAGCATCCTCGGCAGAATCAAGCATTAGCCGTTTTGCTATATCTTTTGGTGATATGCGTGAATATGACAGTCCAATAGATCGAATAGCCGTCTTAATGACATTGTGACGCAGGCGTATAATTAATGTAAAAGTGTGATCCATCTGGAACTTGGGTCCAAACTGCGAGACTACATCACCGAAACGCTTCAGATTTCCCAGCCGCACAGCCTGTGTGAGTTGAAAGTATGGTCCTAAAGACTGTCGCAATCCTGCCTGTCGAAACACGACACGTTCCGGAATATTGCCCAGCAATAATTCCACAACAATAATCAGTTTCTGTACAGTCTGACGGAATCCAATTGCAGCATGCTGTGGAGATTTACGTAGGGCCTGCACCAGATGTTTATGAGCATCGCTGTACTCTAGCTTTGCTGCCTTAATGCGACCCAAGTAGTAAAGAAAACGTGCCCACTCATTGTTGCTAGCTGATTCGGGATATACAGATTTCTTAACCAGTTTGTCTGCCTGATCATATAGCGCATAGTGAAGGTAGTTACGAAGAAGGCAGTTAAGTAATACTGCCTGCCCTTCAAAGTCATTACGCAGTGTAGCGGTTCGGAGGCGTGCGTGCAAGAATCCACGAATGCCTTGGAGGGCGTTATTTAGCTCAGCTACTCGGGAATAGTAGAAATAAGACTTTGCGCCAATGAGATCCAATGTGCGACGATTCTGAATGGATATTTTTGCCATTAAAGCATCAGCACAATTACCAGCCCGCTTTAAATCATTGGCATCTATTAGTTTTACTAGCAACAACAAATAGAAATATGCATCCACTTCAGCAATGGGTGGCTTTGTGGCGACTTGCTTCTTTGAAACATCTGGCAATTCCGTAGCATCTTTTTCAAGTGTGGGCATCAATGCCAAAGCCGCTTCCCGGTCAACCCCAACGGGGTATATACTTTGCGCCAAGCTTCTAAATACGACACCGTTTAATTTGCGCCGAGTGCTTGGTAGATTACGCAGTACACGGAGTATAAATCTGTATAAAAAACGAGTGTTATTGTTTAGCAAAGTCAATGATTTTAACATTAAGACTTACCTCGATTCTTTACAAGAGACAGATTTTTCAATTTGTCGAATTTGCTCGCGTATTTCCTGGACAGTGGCTAAATCTTGATTTTTCTTTTCGTCTGCCAATGTTTCAGCTGTAGAATCTACTTCCATTTCTACGTCTTGTGTACCAATATCAGCGCTGTTTGTCATTTTAAAGAACTTTTAATTTGCAATAAGTAGTAAATGTTTTATGCTTCTATATTTTTAATATTTCCCCAAACTGCCCCGCATCAAATTTGCCAAGTAATGCCAGATCATAGAGATGAACATTAAGTTGCATTAAAGCTATCGATATATCAATGTTATTTAAACGAATCATGTTATGTTTGCAATGCTGCTATGGTTGTGGTACAAAATATTTAGTCTGTTAACAGCTAGTAAATTTAAATTGAGGAATAAATCAATATATTATATATTTGTAATAATTTGTAATTGTAATAATATAAAATAAATTCTAAAAGCCTGCTACAGTTTCACGTGATAAATAAATATCCGACTCAGTACATAACCTTTTTATCTGTTAATATTGCCGATACGTATAAGTATTACGTTACGTTACGTAGTTCATTTTCGAGATGTTATTTTAAAGGAAACTATTTTACTACACGTTATGGCATAAAGTATTATAAATGCATAATAAATTAAATATTTGAATTAAACAATATTTGTAGATATGTTACGTTGCACGCATGTACTGCGACTTTTACAGCTGCCAATACAGCGTTCCTATGCAAGTAGTGGTAATGGAAATAATCACAATGATCGCGATGCAGAAGATAAACATCCCATTCGACGAACTTTCCGCTTACTTAGTAATGATATGCGTAAAATCAAAGAATTTTTCGTGCCAAACGAACAGAAATATGAGAGTAACACTCAAGATATGACGACGCAGAGTAAATTTAAATTTAAAGGCACCAAGGGACAGTCAGAATTATTCCAGACACACTGTGATGTGCTTGTAATTGGTGGTGGCGGTATTGGTAGTTCTATTGCGTATTGGCTGAAGGAGAAGGCGCGCGATGGACTTAATGTGGTTGTGGTTGAAAAAGATGATACGGTAGGTTTGTAATATATTAGGTGTGGTAAATGGGTTGACATGCAAATAATAAAAAAAATATATATGGTTCCACCCTTTACCACATCAACATCATAGAGAATATAGATTTTCTTAATTTTGTATAATTATAGTACGAAAAGTCTTCAACACAAGCTTGTGTTGGTAGTCTTTGCCAACAGTTTTCACTGCCTGAAAACATACAGATGTCATTATTTGGAGCCGAGTTCTTGCGTGATGCCAATAGGCATTTTGGAACTGATATACCGCTCGACTTTACACCCCATGGACATCTTGTGTTAGCTACTGAAGGAGATGCGGAAACACTGTTGCGCACATCACAAATACAAAATGAATTGGGTGCACGCAATGAGCTGCTAACGGTGGATCGTTTAAAGACAAAGTTTCCATGGATTAACACAAAAAACGTTGAACTTGCTAGTCTTAGTTTGGAAAGAGACGGTTGGTTTAACTCATGGGCATTACTGACTAATTTTAGACGCGCTGCAAAAGGATATGGCGCACACTTTGTGCATGGTAAAGTTATCGATTTTGTATTCCAAGAGCAATCGGATATCATTGTTACTGGTGACGATACTTCTAGACAAGACGGTTATATGGCTCTCGATAAAGCTCTTGTTGTACTCCCAGATGGTACACAGCGCACTATTAAGTTTGCACTTTGTGTTATAGCAGCGGGTAAAAACTCTGAAGAAGTAGCACGACTAGCTCATATTGGTCAAGAACCAGGCGTTCTGCAAGTCCCCTTGCCAATAGATGCGCGAAAACGTCATATATATACAATGAGCTTGCAAGAGCAAAACTCACCAGGTATGACGATGCCAATTGTTATTGACACCAATGGCTCTTTCATACGCAGAGACGGTTTAGCTGGCCACTATGTGTGTGGACACAATGTACTGCTATCTAATGATAAAAACAGTGATATTTTACATATAGACTCGGCATATTTTGAATCAAACGTTAAGCCCGCTCTAGTAGAACGTATACCTGCCTTTAAAGATGCTACATTTGTTAATAGTTTAATAGGTCATTACGATTTCAACGTGTTTGATGAGAACGGCATTCTAGGACCACATCCATACTACCACAACCTATATATTGCTAGCGGGTTTAGTGGACACGGCATTCAGCAAGCGCCGGCTGTTGGACGTGCTATTTCAGAGCTAATTATGGATGGCCAATTTCGCACGCTAGACTTATCCCGGCTTAGCTTTGATAGATTAATTGTGGATAAACCCATATATGAATTGAATGCTTTAAATTAAATTTAATTTACTGTTACCTTTTCTTAAAAAAAGAAAACCAATTAAAATTTGACCTATGAAAAATTAATGGGATTGGCTTCTACTTAAATTGTCCTGGCGTTGGGCCAAATAATCCACCCCCTTGTTTACTGGCCGCACGTGATGGCGCAAAGCCTAGCAGTTTTTGTATGTTTTGACGGATGGACATCGTGCATAGGATGTACAGAAAGATAAAAGAGCAGTCAGTGTAATCATCACCAGATAAATTTCTATGGCTTAAGCCCTGTATCCAAGAAATTGGTGTAAAAGGTAGTTGTGCCACAACGCGTCCATCAAATATGCTATTAAACATGCTAAGTAAAGCAGTAAACGCAAATCCTGTTGCAAACATTGATTTCATTTTCACTAAAGATAGATCCCGATTATTATTCTTTAACTTTTCCTCATAGCGCTCAATTTTCTTTTTAATTGATTTATCAAGAGAATCCCCATATGTCTCCTTACGACGTTCCACTAAAAAATAAAATATTATTAATTTTTTTTAACAATATATATTATTGCAAACTACTTACACTTCTTGCTCTGTTTGTCCACTTCAGTCTTTAGTCTTTGATATTTCTCTGTGCGGTA
This sequence comes from Zygothrica quintamaculata, assembly GCA_037044455.1. NCBI lineage: Eukaryota > Metazoa > Arthropoda > Insecta > Diptera > Drosophilidae > Zygothrica > Zygothrica quintamaculata. Next base: position 60,991 of record JBAMBS010001118.1, on the reverse strand, counting down.
TACCAGCACCCAGGTAAGCCCTGTGGTATAATAAATAAATACGTGTACACTTTTCTTTAGATACCCTTATTATATATATGGCGCATATAAGTAAACTTATTTAATACAACATACCTTCTCCTAAAAATGCCGTGCATATTGATATAAATACAATTAAAAATGTATCAGACCACATTTCTTTCCTATTTAACTTTAACAAGGTGTTAATGATTATAAATATTTCGATTACTGATTTGACATACATTTATTTATCGAAAGCAACTGTACGTCGATTAGTTTTAAAAGAACATAAAACTAGTATTTAAGTGTTGTGATTTAAAAACAGTTTCGCGCCAAATATTAATAGATACTGCTTCAAGGCTCAAGAATAATGTTTAAAATGTATTTTAATATAATATTGTTTATATTTTATTAATATATTCTTTTTAGATCGTATGTACATGTCAATATTTGCAGATTAAAGAAGAAAAAATTTTATATTGGCATGGTGACAAGCTTGCCTTCTGTTATTTAATTTATATTTCTAAATTACTTAAAACTTCAAATTAGTTACAATAATTCAGTTATTCAATTTGCATTTTCTGTTTGAATACATATATATTAAGTTATAGTTATGTATACGTGAAATTATTTAAACACTTGCGGCAAGAGTTTTAGGACTCCGAACAGGGACAAATCCATGTGTCGCGGTCGATGATTTATTGACTGACGCCAGCTGCGGTTGATGATGAGCGCTGTAAAAAGCTACATTTGGAAAAGAAATCAAATCAAGTTATGTGTAATTCATGTTAAAAGAACAGCAAATAGTTAAGTTGGGGAAAAAAAAAAATTAAATCTCATTGTTAGTCTTTTAAAATCTTTGAAAAAATATTCAATTTGAAGTTTATTTGTTATTTCAATTTTACTTCAATTTGAATATTTTAACACAGACTTTTCGAAAAGAGCAAAATAAATTTTTAGGGCTCCAATGGAATCCCAAGCTGTTGTATTTGCATGCAGTTTGTTTAAAATCTGTTGCCGAGGTTACTTCATTTCTTTTTTGTTTATTATTATTATTTTGCTTGTTCATAAGTTACTGTTTAGTAACGTCTTCGTTCCCGGTCGCGACTGCGGGAACGTCTTCGCTCATTTGAGCGATTGCGACGATTATCCCGACGTTCGCGTTCCTTTTCACGTTCACGCTCTTTTTGACGCTCTTCGCGCTCCTTTATTCGCTGTTTGTGTTCCTCGATACGCTTTAAACGAAAAGCCTCTTTCTCGGCAATCTATCTCATTAAGAAAATAACTGTGAGAAACAATTTTTAAACATTTTCTATGATTACTTACGGCTTCCGGAGTCAAAGGCAGCCAATAAATGCACGGCGTACTCTTTGTTTTACGAAATAAATCATCTAATAGCCTAATGGGTGGTTCCTTTGCCTTTTTTCTTATCTTCAGCGCTGTGATAACGTACAATTTATTAACTGTTTTTAATACTGACATATACGGTTAAGTTACCTGGTGAGCCACTCCTACTTCGACCATGTACACGATTTTCGCGATCATGTATACGATTTTCGCGATCGCGTTCACGTTCGCGTTCCCGATCACGTCCTCCGCGTTCTCGTGAGCGTTTACGATCCTGGCCACTTCGTTCAGATTCGTCACCACCTTTACCACGATCAGATTCACGTGGTCGTGAGTCAACACGGTCTTTACTACTGCGTCGTCTCTCACTTCCTGACTTGTCTCTGTCGTTGGGCTCTTTTTTACCCACATCCCATTCGCGAACCGGTCGAGCCGGCTGTTGTTAAAAAAAATAAATAAAGTAACATTATTATTTAGAATCCAATACCATAAATTATGAACTACCACTTTTATAAATACAAGCTTACATCTAGTAAAATACATACTTTTTTCTCGCTAGCATCTAACCGTGACCAAGTATTACCAGAGTGTTGATTATCTCTGGTATTATCTTGCGGGTATTTGGGTCCTTCGTTCTTTGTCGATTGTATGGCTCGATCCATGTCTGTACGGCTGCCAAAGTCGACATTCAAGCATTTGGGGTTCGATACAGGCCAACGGACCCCATGCAGTGCATGACGTGTTTCGATGGCTTCACTGTTATAAAAATAAAATTAGTTTTTCGTGTGGAATAAAAATGAACCACAGTTTAATCTACTTACTCTTCTGTGGCATAAGCAACATAGCATTTAGACTTAATGCGATCAATCCAGAATCCATCGTCATCAACGATCTTGCCAGTACGAGCCAACAACCCTTTCAGTTGCAGAACAGTAAATGGACGCACTAGATTAGTAATAAAAAGCACATGGCTGGCACGATTGCGTGCCGGACTCGGAGAGTGTGCAACCGTAGCAGCATTTGAAGCAGGTTCCACTGCAGATTTATTTGTGGGTGTTACTGTTGGTGGTTCACTTTCAATCTGTTTTGGTTGTGGCTTCTGTTGCTCTTCTTCGGTCTCATTACCATCATTTCGGGCTTTTGATACTCGCAATTCAGGTGTTAATGAACGATCTTCCGATTCATGATCGCTCGTGACTAAGCCTTCTTCCTCTGACGAGGATTCCAACTGTACATCGCTGAGCGGTACTGGCTTAACTACATCTGCTATGATGTTCTTCAAAGAATCTGTCGAGATTGCTAGTACTGGTGGAGCACGTTCTGCAACTTTTTTACTTAGCCACTTGCGCTTTCGCCCGGATCGCTGAATTGTAATTGATTCATTTTTCTCACTGTTCCCACCATCCTTGTTAATATGATTAGGTTCTGGTAAATCTTGACTGTCCTTGCGATTCTCCTTATGTTCATCAGTTTTGTGTACTTTGGATGTGTCCAGTTTAGGCTTCTCTTCTTTATCCAACCTCTCGGCGTTCCGTTCTTCAACGTCGTCTGTTTGAATGTCTAATACATCGCTTGTTTTTTTTAGATGTTCCTCTTCCTTACTTTCTGTAAAGCTTAATGAAGAAGCAACCTTTACCTCTTCTGCAATCCGTTCCTCTTCCTTGTTAGTGTCCTCGACCTTGGCTGGATCCATGCCATCATCCTTGTCTTCGTCCTTCCGTCTGTCCTCGTCTTTGTCCCTCCGCATGTCATCGTCATCATCATCATCTTGGTCCACGCATTCCTCATTAGAATTTTTATCTTCATCTAACTTCCGCTTTACGGGCTCTTTAGATCGTTTTATTTCTGGTTCCTTTTGTTTTTCGCTGTGTGGCTCATCGGGATTGGTGTTTGAATTTTTATCCTCCGATAACTGCTTATCGATATCGACGGTTTTACTACTAGTTGCCTCTGAACCATTTTCCACTTCTTCAGGTATTGTTTCAACATTTCGCTCATTGCTTTTTTCACGTTGATTACTAGCGCTATTACGCTTCTTAGGTGTCGTGCGTGTGCTGCGGCTTTTGCGCACTGGCGATGCCGCATGGTCTTCACTTGATGTATGCTCCGCTTTTTCCTCATTAATTTCTTCAATAATAGGCGGCGCCTTTGATTCTTCTGCTTTGTCGCCTAGTGTGTCCTCTTCGGTTTTTTCATTTTCCGATACTTTGCACGATCGACGACTACGACGTGCCGGCAATGGTGCAGGCGAGGAAGATTTTTTTCGTTCGCTACGACGTCTCATAGCTGTAACAAAAATGTCTACTGCACACTTATGCCACTTAAAAACACCAAACTATACTTTTATAACTATACTTTTATTGCGGATGTACGCGCTAACACAATTATCTGCTTGTTTAAAGTAAGCAACGTTTTTGTTTCTTTGCAAAAGAAAATTTTACGTTGCCAACGAAAAGCGTCAATCCGCCTTTAATATGTAGAGTTGCTTTTTGATGTAATAAATGCTGCGTTGCTATCGGATATTATATTTATCGCCTTCTTCTGTTAATTAAGCTATCGATATAAGTATATATACATGAATAGTAGTCCAGTTGCCTATGAATTAAGTACCCTATAATAACTGAGATTAAATAATAAAATCTTTATATTTATTAATGTTAATTATTTGTTTTTATAATAAAATTGTAACATTTTTATTTTTAAAAATGGTTGCTTACTGCATTTGTCAACACTAAATTGTTAGTGCCGTTGTGATTTTGAGCACTGGACTGACGCATATTTCGTAATTAAGGAATACTAACTGCAAACGGATTTGTCTAATCCAACAAATTTTATATAGTTTTCTTAATTTTTTTTTTTGTTGTAAGATGCATTAGCCTCAAAATGCTAATAAAAAACTTTGGCAAATTAACACACATTTTTGCTCGTCTGCGCATAAAACATAGCATCAATGCAAATCAAAATGAATACAAATTGAGTGTCCAGAATAAAGTGAAGAACACAGTGCGATCAGAAGAATATAGATCACTATGTTCTATACACATAAGGCAGGAAAAGCAACGGTCGGAGCGCTACTCTATGCCAAATTCCTACACAGGCTTAGTATTTACTGCTGCTTTTGGTTTTAATTTCTTTAAATTTGGTAATGATGACAGCAACGAAGAGACACCTGAGGCAAAATTAGTTAACACCATAAAACGTTCGATACTATGTATACAAAGTGAACAGTATGATAAGGCAGAACAAATGTTACATCTATCATTGCGAATGGCACAAGATTTGCAGTCCTCCAATGGAATTACTTATGTTTACGATCTAATGGCAAATTTGGCCATGGAACGGGAACAGTTTAAAAAGGCAGAAAAATTATTTGTTGACGTAATGAAACGTTTAATGTCTGATGGCCACACGGAGGATAGTCCTAAAATCCTACACATTAGCTCAAAAATAGCTCATATGTCTCAACTGCAGGGAGATTTAGAGAAAAGCTTCCAAGGATTTACATGGACACTGCAACGTCTTGGTAAACTGGTAAAGACATTACCCAATGACAATGATGTAATGGAGCTTTATGGATTGACAAAGAACTGGTATTGAAGGTTGTTCCATAGCCAACGCGAACCATCTTTATTATAAGCACAACTAAAGGTATTTCTATTTACCAAAAAACTATAGGTTTGGTCAGTTGCTTATGAAACAAGGTAAATACGCAGAAGCAAAAAACCTCTTTAAGGAAGCCCTTGAGATTCTGGTTGGTGTGTATGGATCACTTAATGATGCATCAGTGACAATATTAAATAATATCAGTGTTGCCTATGTAAATGTAAGTAAATTAATAAACAATAATATAATACGATAAATTTAATTAAAATTTATATTTAATATTTAGCTTGAAAATTATGCCGAAGCAAAAAAAACTCTACAACACGCACTAGCTTTAGCTCAAGAGTTGAAGGATGTTACCCAGGAAGGAATTATACAAGCTAATTTAGGTCTGGTATATTTGCGCGAGGGTCTTCCAAAGGAAGCGGAAAACTTTTGCAAACTTGCATGGAAAATTGGCAAAAGCCACAATAACGCCGATACGATTGAGCAGGCCGAGTATTGTCTTAATGAAATTAAGTCGTCAATGAAAGACTAGGCAGACTAGAACAACAAAATTAAATTGTTCAATAACTTTCACATATTTTTTATTTTGTGAGATATGACCTGCATAAGTGTATTTGTTGAATGCTTTATATCCTAAAATTGTTTTTATAAATCTTTTAGACTTTATTTATTTCACAAATCTTTACCAAATTTTTACTTTTATTATCTGATTGTTCTAAAGTACGTTTGAGTCATATTTATTATTTTTATAGACAGGAAAAGAAGTAATTATAATAGAATATATAAGATCTAATATGGGATTGCAACTACTCAAATTTGGCTATAACAATCATAAGTGCAACGCCAGTAAGAAGTGCAAAAATTTCTTTAAGAGATTGCTTGAGCTTCGTGGACTCTTCCAAAAGCTCTGGTAGAACACTTACTGTGGCAATGTAAATAAAACCGCCAGCTGTGAATGGTAATACCCATGGAGTTGAACTGCCATCAGAACTACCGGCTCCTAGCAGCGCCAATGCAGTGCCTGCCAATGCACCTAACGCAGTCACCAGTTGTAATAACATGGCCTTGCGGCGGCTGCAGCCCGATTTGATAAGTATAGCGAAATCACCAATCTCATGGGGCACCTCATGCAGCAGTATTGTTATTGTAGTTACAATGCCAATGCTGTTACCAGCCAGATAGGAAGCACCGATCGCGAGTCCATCCGTAAAGTTGTGGGCAAAGTCTGCAGCTAAATTTAGGTACCCCGATATTTCTACTTTGCCTTCATCATCTTTTTTTTTAGTAACTGACTTGTTTGGTTTCGTTTGTTTTTTCTTATCTCCAGCAGCTGAATCCTTTTCCTTTGGTTTTGGTGCACCGTGGCTGTGGCCATGTCCACCGTTTCCGCCCTTAAGTATGCGCACTATCTTTTCCACAGAAAGGAATGCAATAATGCCGCCCAAAACCCAAAGTCCAACGCTCATGTCATGCACATGTCCATGACCCTCGCCGTGCTCATGATGGTCGTGATGATCATGAGTATGCCCATGAGTATGGTCATGGCCGTGGTCATGGTCGCCATGACTGTGGGGATGTGTTGCGTGGGGAATCAGATGTAGAAACGCATCACCTAATAGTCCACCAGATGCAAAAGCTAGCAAAACTTTAAGACGGGGTTTCATTGCTTCACTATTATCTAGCGGAATGATATACAATAGAAGAAAGGGAGCGGCACTGATAAGCAACGTTGAGCCAATTGAATGCAGCCAAATGCTGTTCATATCTATATGAAACGGGATTTTAATAAGTGTGTTAAACTTTCATAATTATTATTAGCTTACCTAATGCTACCGGCTTACTGGCATGGTGTGCATGATCATCATGATTGTGTCCATGATGATGATTGTGATTGTGATCGTGGTGATCATGATCATGGTCGTGGTGACCATGATCATGCTCGTGGTGACCATGATCGTGGTGATGATGCACATGATCGTTGTGATGGTGGTCGTGAATTACCGGTGGAGCATTCTGAGCATCAAAATTCTCATTCGCTTCGCGGGAGTATTTAAAACTTGGATTTCCTTGACTCTCACATAATGTTGGCAAAGATAGTAGCAGGGCTGCAAGAAGAATACCTAATGCTATCTTCTGAAAGAATTGAAATCTTGTCGGCTGCATTTCAGCCAATTGTTTTGACATTGTTGGCTATGTTTCTATCAACTCGTAGGCACTGATGGTAGCGATTATGACGTGTGTATTTTTCTTTGCTTTTTTGTAGAGTGCAGGAACCTGCAAAGCGATAATTACTCTCTTGTGATATGTTATCGATAGTTATATAAATACTTTCAGTATATTTATTCTAGTAACTTTTATGCACTATACAGCCACACTTTATATTCAAACTTTTAAATAAATACAACCGGTAGACAATGTGAATACAAACACAAACTGCATTAACTTCGAATTCAGTTAAAGGAGTCTTGACCACACTATAAAAAAAAATAATGTAGCACATAGATAAAGTTACTTCAATTGTGAATAGCATATTTTCAACTTATATATGAGCAAATGGAATTTGCAAAGAAAATGATAATATAATTAAGCATTAAAAAGTAATAATTAGTTATTCGCTATCGCTTGAACGATATTACATAGCTTGACACCAGTTTGGATATGGTAAGTGTAAAATACTTGTTTTTTTTTTTTTGTTGATATATATATATATATATATATATATATATATATAATGCCATCGACAAACCGTTACAGAAACAACAAATTCGCTGGTGTTTAATAAATAATAAGTTTGGCAGTAAATTTGCAAAAAAAACTATAAATATTTGTAGTGGTATCAGCTGTTGATGACACCCGACGGTATCTTGAAATAAGTAAATGTACGTTTTGATATATGTATATTATATACAAGCCACTTTGGTTGCAAACTGCCAATGCACTGAATACTGTTGGAGCGCTCAATACAAGTTGATTTTTTTTAGTATCGTTTTGCGGCACATATGACAGGTGCGCAAGGTCTCGGCACAATGAGAGCAGGCACCATGGCCACAAAGGAAGGCTACATCACGTTTGCGTTCCATGCAAATTCCACAAAAGTGAGATTCCTCAAACTCCTGAACTTTATTTTCCAAATATCGCAATAAATCCCCAGAAGGTAGACGGCCTTGATCATTGGGCGATGAAGTTGACATGTGGTGTGACGATACTTGCCGGCCATTGACGTCTAAACGTCGTTCGATAACAACGCCGCAGTGCAAACACTTTTTCATCCGAATGCTACACTCCTCGCATGCAATCTGATGCTGACATGGTTCTGTAACCATATAAATAACAAGTAGTTAGAAAAAGATTTGAAATCGACATATAAGTTAGCTGCTTACCAAAGGATACCAATTGCAACGGTTCGTTGCACACAATACACTCTTGTTGCCCGGTAACAAATCCCGGTAATGCTGCTGCAGCAGCTGCACCGGCTACAGCATGGGGCATTGGACTTGGAGTATTTGACTCGGACGTTGCTGCGTTACTTGTTATACTATTTGACACTGGTGGTTTTGGTGCTTTTTTTCGTGGTGCAACTTGAGGTAAAACACTGGTGGTGGCATCGGAATTTAGTTTCTTATTGCCAGGAGATGGCTGCATACCTCCAGTTGTTGAATAACTAGGCTTTGGTTGCGTCACTGGTGGAGGTAGCGCCAGTGATGCTGCAGGTATAGTTGCCGCTGCATCTTCACCAGTTTCAACTGTGGGTACATCATCTGCTGTGCTTATCTCTAAAGCTTGCATGTTCCGCTGCAGTGGCGTCGGTAGCATCGCTAAAGCAGCTAGTTCCTCTCCAACAGTAAGTGTCTGCTGGTCAATGATTAACTGCCGGAAGTTGCTATCAGTAATCCATTCGAATATGCTGGCGTTAGCATTGTTTAGCTCCACACGGCAACCATGACGGGATAAGTAAATTAAAATGCTATACATCAAACGATCTTCACTGTGTACATTCGTTTGTGCAATGCTATTATATAACTTGTAAATTTCGGGTGCCTCCTCCTGTGATGGCTCGGCGGCTTGCTGCAAGTTAGACTTCTTTATAACGCACAAGTGCATGGCGTTATCGCCATCTTCCTCCTTGGCATTAATGTCACAAGATAATTTAACAAGCCGCTCTATGACGCTAGAATGACCTTGTGAAACTGCGAGGAGGAAGGGTGTTTGTTGTCTATTGTTGCGTATATCTAATTCAGCTTGACCCTCGGTGACCAGTGTTTCTACAACTTGTGCGTGTCCATTGAGCGCAGCTAAATGTAGTGCCGCAAAGCCATCATCCTTGCGCACATTAACTAATTGACGAGATAGTTGTAGTATGCGACGAGTAGCAACAACATTACCTTTAAGAGCCGCATGATGCAGCACATTAAAGCCGCGATTGTTTTTAACCGTAAAATCTAAATTTGGTGCATTGCAGAGCAGTTCAACGACTTCAGTGTTCTCTTTGCCGATGGCATCGTGTAAGGCTGTATCACCATATGAGTCCTGTATATTGACATTGGCGTTATGTTGCAGCAACTCGCGGACGCAATGTGGCGTCTTTTTATGTGCACAAATATGTAGGGCCGAACAATGACTGGAGTTAAGGAAGTTTACAATGGCACCGTGCTTTAAAAGCACACGCATTGTCTCGGGCTGATTGCCAAAAGCTGCGTAATGTAACGCCGAGTCACCCTCTTTGTCCACTACATTGACATTGGCGCCTTTTGTTATGAGGTATTTTACTAGCTCTACGTAGCCCTGATGTGAGGCAACTTGAATACAAGCTTTACCGCCGCTCATGACATCCACCTGACTTGGATTGACGTCTAAATATTGCTTAACAAACTCCAAATGACCCTGGGCTGCTTCACGCACGAGTTTATCGTCTACTGAACTACCTGAGAGACCCGATAACGGTGTCATCACATGATCCATACGTCGATGACTGAGGTCCATCATGCTGTTGGAACGTTCCGCTGGCGTTGCCCATGTAGAACGCGCCAACTTGACACATTTTGGATTCAGAGTCCACTCAAAACCATCTTCTAATTGTTGTATGCGCAGATCTCCATCAGAATATACTTTAACTACCTTACAAAGTTTCCCCAAAGCCTAAAACAAAACGTAAAACTTAGATAAGTGAATTTTTTATTTAAGGATTTTAATTTACGAATTACTTACATAGCGCATAATGTCAATCCATTCTCCATGCCCTCTTTGCAGCTGCTGCACTTTCTGGATTTCATTAATAATAGTCACTAGATCGCCCACGCGGAAGGATACAACTTTGACAAGAGCGGCGGGATGAATTGTCCAGCGATTTGGACAGTTTTCGTATTGGACTCTGAAAATGAAAATGAAATTTTTTTGTTTTTTATTGTAAAATTATTAATTAGTTAACTTACCGTATATCGCCCCTTTCAGTGATTCGATGTACTGTACCCAATTTGGCTAAATGCTCTACCATTCGAGGATTCCAACCACCATGTCCCTGTTGCAGTTTCATAAGTGCATCCACCTCTAGGCACACCTTAACACGATCGCCAACAGAAAAGCTAGGCTTGGCCATGGCTACAACCGGTTGCTGTTCCTCTGGCTGACCCAAAACCGGCATGTGATCTTTATAATAATGTCCACCACAAGTTGCTGTTATATATTTAAGGTCCACGTTACCCTTGTGACCCAGGCGATAAACGTTTGTTGAACCTGTTACCCAAGAGACATTGGCTACACTGCGACAGGATTCATTATCCCATCCACGAATTTCCATAACACGACCTGTCTGGCCGTCACCACCGTCCTGATCGTTCCACTCCCAATCCGGACCACGCACAACCTTTGAGCCCACAAAAATGCCACGTAATTGAATACGTTGTGAGCCTTTACGCTCTGGTACACGTACACCTAATGAAGTGGGTGTTGTATATCTAACAAACGGATGCTCCAGATCGTGTACATTCGCACCATAACAGAATGCACACAAATGATAATTGCTACACTGGGCGCACTTGAATACAATGCCAGCTATTCCCCCTTTAGAGCACCCATCGCACACAACATTTGAATGACGCACACCTAAGAACAAAACAAACAAAAAAAAACAATAACAATAAAATTTAAATTGGTAAATTAACCTTAGTATCTGATTCTATATATGTATAAAACAAATATTGTGATACTAACCAACTTGCGCATTATCCACAATGATTAGATCGTATTGACTTTGATAGCCAACTCTGTAGTTAGTACGATGCCCTGAATCCCAATTAACCACAACAGTATTGTCTGGTGAATGTGTTGATCCACAGCGTCCTATTTCGCAAACGGTGCCAACGTGACCTTCTCCGTCGTCTGTAGAAAACGAAATGATATTTTTTTAAAGAATTTTCAGAAGTGAGCTGCGTTTTTCCCATCAACTTAGTACCCGATGCCAGACAGCTTAAATGCTATTTATAAATGAAGAATCTTTACACCCCACAACCCCAAAAAAAACATATATATTACTCTCTTCCACAAGGAAATCAAATTTTCTGCTCCATCCGGTGGAGCTTAGCCCACACATAAGTAAACACTAAACAGCACAAAATGTAAATAAAATTACTTCGAAATTGAACTGCAGCTGCAGTTTTCAGTTTTAAAACACGCGTCGCATACATCTGTTTCATATCCATCCAATAGCTTGTCATTGAATAATAGAAAGGAAGACATTAGGTTAGGGTATGGACAGACTTGAAAATGTGACGCCATAGAGCTGATGATCATTTTGTAGAAAAGATCAATTTCTAATGTAGATTACGGTAGGTGCTAGGCGAGCTGATATTTAACAATATACTTCTATTTTTAATACCATTTCCTAACACTCTTCATACTGCAGCTGTATAACAAAGCTGCAATCCTGGCAAAAGAACCCCTAATACATGTGTCTATATATAGAAAGGTTTATTTCGAATGGCACGCGCCCTAGCGGGAAGGCGTCTACAACAGCGACAACGATAACGACGAACGATGACTGCTTGACTTTTTTTATGACATCCAAACAGACAAGTAAGACAGTGTGGCATAAGCTACACATATGTTAGGTATACTATATGCCCTTACCACAACCCACCTCCAAGCATACGTATACCTTATGTATGAATATATATATAGTCGTACCATGAGTTTAAAGCGGCAGCGCCAAATGCGGAGCCATTTGGGAAACATTCCGCAGTGAGTGTAGCTAAATATAGCGGCGTCCTCTTTACATTCACTGACACCCAAACAGTGTATCGTTTGGTATATTTAACTATATATATATATATACACGTATATATATACTTATATATAAGTATACGGAAATTTTCATCATAAACAAATTATTATAGCTAGTTAATTCTTTAAATGGATAAACAATGTGTTGCCTTGCCTGCTTGCCAGCCATCCTACCTTGATTTGACCATATCCAATTTGGACCACGTACAACACGCACACCGGGCGAAACGGAGGCGCGCATTTCAGTATAAGTTTGTGGAGCTTCAGCCGCCTGTAAAATAAAAATAAAAATATAAATAAATAAAAATTTAATATATAAATTGATTCTATATGATAAGATTTTGAATTGTTGCTTATAAAAAAGTTATGCTTGTATATAAATAAAAATCTAATTTTAATAATAATCATACAGTATTGATTATGGATGATAACAATTCGAATTTGTGTCAAACACATTCCAAAAGGGGGGTTAACCCAATATATTATTTGGGTCAACAACTGAATCAGCGCATGCCTCTAACTGGAACTGCATGTATACGAAAATCTGTACATAGAGATGCACCTGGGCCGTGTCTCTTGGAATGCACAGGATATACATTGTAAATATGTTTGATATGACTTAAAAAATTTTATGAAATATTTTAAAATACTTTTTGAATCGAATTATTTTTAATTTTAGTATCTGGATTAATTTAGAAAAGTATTTTAACTTAAATGCTTACTTAATATCTTTTATAGTTATATAAAATATAATTAAAAAGGTTAGACACTAAGTAAAGAACACAAAAAACATATTGTGTAATTTTGTTTTAGTTTTTTCAATTTCTTAGCGGAAGATTTTGGCTCCCTTCCATTTTTACCTGGTAACAAAGTATTAACCAATCAAAGTGTTTAATTAACAAATATTTGTCGTTAGTTTTGGTGAATCATGAATGGTTTATACGGAAATAAATTATTTGGAAAATTTTGTTGTAATTTCCACAGGGCGTTTTACTTTTTATCAGTGGCAGCTGCTGTGGCAGGAACCGCACCATATAAGAAATTGATATGACGCATGAGATTCAAATATATATTATATATACATACATATTCTGATAGCTCTATATATGGAATATTTATTTATATATATATATATATATATTTATATATATATATATATATATATATAGTTAATAGGTGTTCAATTTGCTACAGTTGTTACGCATGTTTTATAAACAGGCAACACTTACAGTACGCAATTATTAGGAAATAACAAATTGTTTATTTGTTATGATGGGGACCCACCCCTTCCACCCTCATTGACGACTTACCAGTGCAATTTTCGTTTCCGTCGAATGTACAATTGTGTGTGGTGTGTGCTGTGTATGTTATTTGTTTGTGCGTGTATGTGTGTATGTAGTTCAATGTGTATGTAAGTATTTCTATGTAAGTTTTTTAAGGCTTATCCGAATGTACGCACAGTATATAAATTAAATTATTTTATAATTTATCAATGCAATCATTTGTGCGTAAACTCACTAAACTTTAACTGAATAATATGAATGTTTTGCATTTATTGTACTAATCTACACACAATCTTAATCATACACACACTAAGCATTATATGTTAATTTTGCACATTCACTTAAACTTTACTTAATTTATCACACCCCGTTTATGTTTTGTTGCTTCGACAAACAAAACATGTTAATTTATTTTTATGTGCCGAAATGATACTTTTTAAGTTAATTTTACTTTAATTTTTATGAATGTAAAACAGTGTGGCTGCAGTTTGCAATATTTGGTAAGTTCGTGTTGTTGCAAAAAAGTATTTTCATCTATTATATACTGACTAAAATCTGCTCCTCACCTAACGAAACTACTCCCCTTTCATAAAATCAGCTGTTACACATGGACGGTCACACTGTTAGCCGGCACCTTGTTTCTGGGATAATCAGGTTATGCTTCACTTAAATAAAATAATTTAATAAAAATTATGGCGTCACAAAAGAAACCTGGTAAAGCTACTCTTTCCAGTAAACTGGCAAAAAAGAACATGATTTTAAAACCAAAAGCCATTATTTCCAAGGAAGATCAGAAGTTGCGGGTAATAACAATGGATAAATAAACTTTTTTTATAATAATAAATTGCATATTTATACTTAAGGATATTGAGGATTTGGTAGGAACTACAATAGCTATTCCACGCTATTTTTCACCTGTTCAGACACGAAAGCAACGTCAAGATATTTCTAACATTAAATCAAATTTACCCGCCAAAAAAGTACATAATAAAGATTTGAAAAGAACAACTACTTCTGAGGAATTACTTGGAGCTGCTGCAACAATAAAAGTTGAGCCAGAAGTTAGTTTGCATATGGATACAAAGGCAACTAAAATAGTTATTGGCTCAGCGACAATTACTAAATGTGATATAGTACCAGAGTGTGATTTTAAACCAGATATAAAAATTAAAACTGAGCAAGATATTCCAAATCCAAATTGGTATCAGCAACTGGAAAACATACGTTTAATGCGATCCGAGAAGGCAGCGCCAGTTGACACGCAGGGATGTCACCAATGTGCAGATGGTAATGCTGATGAAAAGGTAAAGTAATTTATAATTTATTAAATTGGACGTGAATAAAATAGTTAAATGTTTTTATATTCTTTTGATGGTCTAAGAGTGCTATCTCTGGACTATTCAGTGGATACATAAAAACTATTTTACCAAATATTTATTTTTTTTGCACCCATTTACCGCTGAAAAGACAAAGAACTATAATCTTATAGAATATTAATTGAATGATGTTAATTCTTATATAACAGACACAACGCTTTCATAATTTGGTTGCCCTTATGTTATCCAGCCAGACTAAAGATGAAACTACCTTTCAGGCAATGGAACGCTTGAAAGCGCAAAATCTTACACCTGTCAACATAAACAAAATGCCCGTAGATGCCCTAGAGAAATTGTTGCATCCAGTTTCCTTCTATAAAGTAAGCAAATAACAAATAACCAACTCTACTTTATTTATTCTTTTCTTTTCTTCATACAGAATAAAGCAAAGTATTTAAAAAAAACTGTCAAAATACTTATAGATAATTACAATGAGGATATACCTGATAATATTCCAGAGTTATTAAAGCTACCTGGTGTTGGGCCTAAAATGGCTCACATTTGTATGGCAATTGCGTGGAAACAGATAACTGGTATAGGTGTCGATACCCATGTACATCGTATTGCCAATCGTATGGCTTGGTTAAAAAAACCCACAAAAGAACCAGAACAAACGCGCAAACAGCTAGAGAGCTGGCTACCTCGTATACTTTGGGCAGAAGTAAATCATCTACTTGTTGGTTTTGGACAGACTATTTGTACACCTCTGCGTCCCAGTTGTGCCGAGTGCCTGAATAGACATATCTGTCCAGCATCAACTGTATCCAAGAAGCTGTAGGTTTATATCTTCTATATAGAAATCAAGTACAAATTTGAAACCCATTCCATATTATAAAGACATAAAGTATTAATTATTTGTAAAATTTTTTTTATATAAAGTAAATTAGAAAATGGAGTTGAACTCTATGAATTGTAATATATGGTTTTTTTAATTAACTAATTAGTCATTCAATTCGTTCTGCTTGGTCTATTCCGATGACTAAGAAAGGTAAAACCACCTCTTGAGTTCAATGTACTATAGAAAACAGAAGTTTGCTTTCTTGGATCGTTGGATGACACAAGTTGAAGCTCAATTGACATTTCACTTCTAATTCGTAGTCAAATTTCTAAGGGAGTTAATCCCGATATGTCGAGCTGTGCATGTGGCTTTTTGTATTGAACTTAGGCAAAAGTATTATTCAATAAATTGCTACTCGTTTCAACTTGGGCACATGAATTATGTGCACAAACAGCAACAACAGAAACAACGTCAACTAGAAGAAGCAGGCGCACGTGACACCTTAAGTCCCCACAGTCATCAAGTTTTGGTTGGCGTGCACTCATCATCAGCTTGGTTGCGTGCGCGCTTTGGGTAGGCGGTTAGGCTGTTGATTATGGTTTGGGTAAAGATCAGGGAATGAGAGTCAGAGTGGAAGTGGTGAACGAGTGTCGAGACAATCTGTGGCCTAGCATGGCTTATAAATGATGCACAGGCTGGGTACAGACGTGCCTCCCCTTAACATGGCAGAACCCAAACTTTTAGCCTTACTCTTACCCAGACGATGATAGAAGCTACCAGCAACCACCACCACCCACGCATTCGAACTTTTAAGTTGGAGACTTCAACGCCCCGTTTGTCAGGCTGTAATTCAACGCTGTTTACGTGTCCTCGCCTCCACCTCTAGTTGGCATACGCAGTAAGGCGTCTGTCTCTCTCTCTGTGTGTGTGTGTGTGTGTGTGTGTTTGTTTGTGTGTCTTGCCGGCGCCGTTGCATGGTTGGGTGGTTGCTTGTGTGTGTGTATATGTGTGTGACGGAAGGCTATACTACTTAAGCGTGCGACAACAACAACAAGGACAAAGTCCATCTGTCGGCACGAGCATGGAGTCATGCGAAAATGTTTGTCTGTATGTATGCGTGACTGTATGTGTGCATGTCTCTTGTAAGCATAACACTCACATACAATGAGGCATAGGGATAACCAAACTCCCTGCCGTTAGTCAAGTCGCAGTCGCACAGTCAAGTGGAACTTCAAATGCGTCAAGTGAACGCAGCGCGATATGCGCCCCTTCCATGCCCCTTACCATTTACCACTTGCCACTTGCCACTTGCTACTTGCTACTTGCTATTTGCCACTTGCTACTTGCTACTTGGTTGCTACTACTCTGTCGCCCTTATCAGCCACCCACACAGAAAACAGTGGCAAAGTTTGCTTCAAGTAGAACAGACATCCTGTGGCGAATTATGGGGTTTTTGATTTAAGCCCGCTAACAACTATACATACACATACATTTCTACTTATATAAACATGTATATATATATATAAATATATATACATATATATAAAAATTATATAGTATATACAGATCTATGTAGTTTTTGTCAAAAGTCTTCTCAAGTATATTTTTCCTACCCAAACATAACTCTTAAGAGCTTTTTTGAATACCTAAATAGAGTTACTTTCCTGTTGTCGGTACAACTAATTCCTGGAGTCATTTCTTGAAAGTTTTACACTTCTTATAGCTCCATCGCTGTTAACAAGTATTCTAGCTATGCGTTCCAATCAACAATTTATAACAACTTTCAGTTTAGTTTCCAAGTAGGATGCTTCAATTCTGAAACAATTCCTCTCAGGTTCAAATTTCCTTTTTCTCTACAGTTGATATATGATATATATGTACACAAATTTCCATAGCTAATCCTTGATGATTAGTGCTTTCCAGCTTTCTAAAGTTCGGTTAAACTATCACAGCTGTGATAGTTGACCTGTGTAGCCTATGGGAAAGGATAAATTTATTTCATTCATTTTATGCAAAAATTGTTTAAGGATGCCCAGACACAGATGTTACATATACTGCGTCAGCTTCAAAATCAACTTAGTCAGCCGCAAAACAAAAAAACAAGGAAAAAAACAAAACAAAAAGGAACAGTATAATGGTATAGGGATAGAGATGATGATGATGATGATGGTGGCAACCGCGAAGCACCCACGCAGTCAATGTGTAAGAAAAACTAAAACGGGTCGCTTAAAAATGCCGCAGTTCGCATCGTGCGGGCATCATAAACAAAAAATGACATAAACAGGCAACACAGACAACGAGGAAAGCGAAAGAGAGAGAAAGGGGGTGAGAGAGAAATGATTGTTAAGGGTTGGGTACAATAGGTGTCGAGTCCTTGCACGAGCGTGCAAATCCCAAGCACACAGCAAGTAAACTTGTGACAAAAAAATACGTACAAATAAAATCCACACCCGCGTGGCGCAAATTGTACTTTTTTCTATATTTTTTTTTTCTCCTTTCATTCTTTACTCTTGTTGTGTGTTGTTGTGAACTGTGTTGTGTGCTGTGTGTTGTG
Source organism: Zygothrica quintamaculata (assembly GCA_037044455.1). Taxonomy (NCBI): domain Eukaryota; kingdom Metazoa; phylum Arthropoda; class Insecta; order Diptera; family Drosophilidae; genus Zygothrica; species Zygothrica quintamaculata. The sequence continues at coordinate 42,769 of JBAMBS010001118.1, read as the reverse complement.
TGTTGTGCCATGTCCGTCTGTGTGTCCTGCGTTCGTTCCAATTGCTGGTAACAACTGGCGGCCGCTGCCGTCACGCATCAAGCATTCATGCCAGGCAACAAATACTACGACAACAACATATATAACAGCAACAACAGCAACAGCAACAGCAACAACAACAACGACAACAACGACAGTGACAGCGACAGGCGACAGCCACTGTGCAGGCACACATAGAGCTTACACGCCTCCGCACGCGTCACACGAAAGCACGAAACCAATTTGAGCACCCACATTCTCTCTCACCCAATTAGTCGCACACACACAATCGCACGCACACACACAATCGCACGCACACACACAGACACATACACATCGAGTATAGCAACATAAAACTCAGTCTACTACTGTCCTAAGCCCCCAACCAAAAAATTTCACCATATCCAACCATCACTGTCGTCCTCTTCGTGTCGTTATCCTCGCGCGCAAGCTGCACACTTTTTGCTGTCAGTTGTTGTTGTAGTTGATGTTGTTGTTGTTGTTGTGGTTGGTGTTGTTGCTGCTCCTGTTGTTGCCCTTTTGCCATCATCAACGCCATCAGTAGCGTAAGTTGTGCTGCCAGCGAGCCTTGACACAGCGGGTGAACATGTGGGGTAAGGGAGCTCTGTGTGTGGAGGGCTTACAGCCACAAAAACAGCAACAACAACTACTTCAGTATGGATGTATATTTCTCTTTGTGTGTGTGTGTGTGTGTATATGTTTGTATATATGTATTTGCTAACGTCGCCGACCAACAAGCGACACGATAATCTCGCACGTCGCATTTTTAGTTGCCACACCCAACCGCACTCACCGTGCCACCATCCGTTGCCAACACAGTCATGGTTCTGGCAGAAAGCCAAATGTGGCAAGTAGCTGCTGCCTGCGTTTTGCCAGTCGAGCATGTGGGTGGTCTGGGTTTGTTAGTAATTCCGGATGGGGTGGCGGTGAGGCGGTTAGGTTGAAAAACAGAGTAGGTGGTTTAAGGTGGGGATTGTGCTTGGGTTGCCAGTTTGCCAGTGACAGCGCCAGGCGGAGGTGAGCCACCGACAAATGCTTTCGAATTGCCATGACAATCAAAATGCTTACAGGTACAGTGGGACAAACTATAGTAAATGTGTAACACAGTAAAATTTCCATTCTTATATATATGAAAAACGAAGCACAGAAATCTTGAAGTGTTGCTTTCTAACCACTGTGCTGAATGTGACACAAGTGCGACAATATCAACAAGCGAAGCAGTCGCCTGGGCTTGAGCCTGACGACGCCCATCAGACACACTTCACTTCAGCCTGTCATTTTGCCTGTTTCTGTGTATGTGTGTGTATGTGTGTCTGTTTATTATCGCCAGTGCCAACCATTCCATACCACAAACAGCAGGCACGACCCTTTGCAAACAGAACTTTGTCGTTCTCGACGTACAGTGGTTCAATTCAACAGAATAAATATAAAATAAAAGATGATACATATTTAACATCAATTTTTAGACACACTGTTATATGATCACCTTTTATATGCAAACCTATACCAAAAGATTATTATGGGATTATTATTATTATTCTTTTAGGATTATGATTAATTATATATATTATTATTATTACATATTGTTATATATATTAACCTAAAATTTAACCTAAGTTATAATTAAAATAAAATGTTGGGTTTAACTCATGAAATCTTAACAAATTTTTTAAGTGGTGTTGGGTAGCATCGGTTTGCCACGTATCCAGAAAAATAATTAAAATTTAAAAAATTGTCAAAAAAAAAAGATTTTGTAATATTTCAGGCTTGAGAATCATATCTTAATCTCTAACCGAAACGTAAATTGAGACACTGTGCTAAACCCCTCCTGGTTGAAAGTTGGAAGTCAAAAGCAGCCGCTGCCGCTGCCATCGCCGCCGAAGACAAATAAAAAATATATAAAAGTAGCACGGTAGCGCCGTTGGCGGCATTTGCGACGCATAACGATGTCGATGACTGCCCTTCTCAGCATTGTCCTTAGTCCTTAGACCTGAGTCCTGAGTTTTGGTCGCCATGCTCTGCGTTGAATCGCGTCGCGTCGCGTCACATTGCTCTTGCCTTAAGTTTCCCTTGCCATTCCCCCTTGCCATGTTTTCTTGTTGCTGCTTTTTGCCCCGTTTTGCCGTTTTACCGCCGCATCGTACTTTTGAAGTTTGAGCTAAGTGACATGCTGTTTATTGTTGAAGGGTGTTAGAATTGCGCTCTGCGCTACATACCAGTTGATTTGTGGAGCGAGAAATTATCATGGCAAGCTTGAACACCGCACGCGCCCGTTATTTTACACGGCAAGCAAATATTTACATTCAGCACACTTCGTATATCGTGATCAATTAATGCCAACACTATTTGTTACAGCTATCGAATATCTCATTTTTTAAATAGTTTATATAACCAAGAAACTAACATTTAAATTTCTAACTAATAAAATTTTTTTTAGTTCTTTTCTTATTTTACAAGCTGTTTAGATCATAAAACAAAACTCTCTTATATTATTTAATATATTTAATTTTAGTTAATAATCTACTTAAATTTTCATATACAATTATATTTATAATATACATTTTTTAGGTTTTCTTTTAACAAAGCAAATATATATATTTAAGGTAAACTATGTTTTAACTTTTAGCGCTGGTAAGTATGCAACAATTCTTTTGGTTTTCGCTATTTAGTCTTTTTTACTGGGTTGGTTAAGCGCATACTTGTTGAGTGCTTGGGAAATTTTCGTTCAGTGTAGTCTTTCACTTTATTCGCACTGGAGAAAAAGGTTCTGTTCACGCCATACCATGTCTTGCCGTGCCATGCCGCCAAACATACAAACAGGACATTGGGAGAAGGGACTGATGCTTGGCTGCTGTGGTAGCTATGTACACCATGAATGTGCACAACGACGCCGAGACGCCAAAGTTGCTGGTTGTGGCAAACGGCAATGGCAACAGCAACGACAACAGCAACAGCAATAGCATGGCAATGGCAACGGCTGCGTCTGTGGCAACCCAAGCCCCGCAATGGAATATAAAAGAGAAGCAAAACAAAAAAAAAAAAAAGGAAAAATTCCCACCACTGCCGTCAGTCCGTAGTCTGTCCATTTGTCCATGGCACGTACTTTAGAAATTCCATGCAGATGTGCGCCGCACGCCGAGACGTGTGTTTTGATTTTCTGGCAAAAAAGGACGAAGAGCAAAGCCAAAGCTCAACGAACGAACGAGCGCAACACCCCTAAGAGAAAGCAAAAAAATAAAAGGAAAAAATACAAAAAACAAGCAAAACAGTGTGGAACTGTGTAGTGGGATTGGTATTTGGGTATGACTATGGCATGGGTGGCTGGCTCTGGCAAACGGCAACGCACGAAAGAGCATCCAAGCGAGCAAACCGTGAAAAAGTGTCGACAAAAAACAGCAACAGCACCGGGCAGCTACAGCCCCAAAGGAAAAACTGGTAACAACAGCAGCAAAGGGAGGAGTAACAGTAGTAGCAGTACAAGGACCAGAAACAGCACAAACAGCAGTAGAAGCAGCAGCTGTATTATATTGGTGTGAGTAACGAGCCACGCGAACGCGCCTTTCCTGCTCCCAACTGACTGGGGTTGGGATGTTATCCAGCACTAACGGAATAATTGCTGGCAACTCCAACAAAGACAACAACAACACGCACACTCACACCCACATACACATCCACATCCACACCCACATAACGGAAGCCAGACGAACTGGCGGCGGCAGCTTGCGTTAGCTGATTTTCTACGTACACACACACACACAGACACAGTTCCCACACACACCCACACACATATTCCAGCAGGAAACTACAACATGAAAAATGTACTGAAAATAACATACTTTTTCTTACACCATAGAAATCAAACTCTTAGAATAGAATTATTATTAGCATATAAATAAATATATAATATAATAATATTAACTAACCTTATATATATTTCTAAATATCTTTTATATATATAATATGTATATATTCTTATATATTTGGTAGACTTTTCGAACACTAAACAGAGAACTCTGCGTAGATCTTCAATATCTTCTATTCAAACTTTTTATATACTTCCAAGATCGGTCTTAGCTGTTAGAAAATTAGGAAAACTGATGGATAATTTTTCAATATATATGTTCTCATGCAGGGAATATAGGAACTTCATGATCGTTCATACAAATTAGCCTTAGGGAATGAATTCGTTACGTCGCATAAGTCGAAATTTCCTGTAGGGTGTTCACATATTTGCGCAAAGGTCGCGCTACACGCCGCAGGGTACATTTGGTCCCTTAATGTTGTGGTGTGTGTTTATGTATGTGTGTGCGTGTGAATGTGTGTGTATGTGTAAGTGTGTTTTTTTTGGGATGTGGAGTTGTAGCTGTCTAACACGCCATGTCCATGTGGTGTTGGCGTGTGTCGTCTGAATCGTTCTTGCTGCAGTTCACATTGTTGCTGTGTTACGTTAGTTGTTGTTGTTGGTTCTGGTTGTTGCTGTCGTTGTAATAGGCATTCCGTTGGTGCTTTAGTTGTTGGCAGCCTTTGAGCATTGGCATGGCTTTTTAGCCGCAATGCCGCGTCGTTGGCAAGCAACGTTTGGTGGCAAATGGCATGAGTCTGGTTGGCACGTCCGCTCATTCATCCGTTGGCAACCCATGCTCTTTTCCTCTGCCCCTGCCCCTGCCACTGCCATCGTCAGTGCCAGTGCCAGTGCCAGTGGTCTGGCTGGTTACATGAGAAAACTTTGAAACTGAAGACATGGTGGGGCTTGAGGCACGAACTGTGTGGACGTCGGACAACTAGGGACGGACATGGACTCTGCTGTTGCCGTTGGGCATAAATGGATGGCGTTGGCTCATCGTCTGGCATCTGGCCCTGCCCTGCTCTGCCCATTCTAGTGAGTGGCGGTGGCAATGTCTGATTGTTAGTTGGATTTGGGCAACAAGGCCAGTATAGGGCAAAGCAGGGCAGGGCAGGCCAGGGCAGGCGAGGCCAGCACTCTGCTTCGCATCGCATCGCATCGCGTCGGGCCGTTGCCACTTGCCAGCTATAGAAAATTGTCATAGGAATCATCATCGGCTTCGTTAGATGTGGCCTCAGTGGTAATTGTGGGACATTTTGTTGCCACCATTTTGTGCGCATAACACTCACAAACACACACACACATACATATATATATATATATATATACAGACACTCAGTAAAACACAATGACTGCGTCTGATTGCGCGTCACGGTAACTTTGGGTCCGGGCTCAGGGCACTGTGCTCTGTGCTCTGGCACTAGCTTCAGAGATAAACGATGAAAGCATTGCTTGTAGCCAGCGGGCAGGTGGCTTATGGTTTGGGTGTTTCTGATTGGGCAACTGGGTAAGGTCCTGGGGCTTTTATGTATGCGTAACTTTTTATGCACGCGTCCCAGGTCGCCTGACTGCTTAACCTCCCGCACTACCGCCTCTGCTCAGCCTGTCACAGGTGCTGCTCTGGTGCTGTCGTTTGTAGCTTGCGGCAGGAGATGGAGGATACAGTATCTTGGAGTTGGGGAATTGGGCGGAGGGTTCTATGGTTGTACGTAATAGCTAAAGAATTACATACTCACACTAAATTGGCTGAAACAGGAAGCGTAGTCGTTGCTTCATTAAGCAGAATTTCAGATGAGGCTAGACAATGGGCGTTGTAGCAAGATGGGCAGGCAACCAGGCAGCTGGGCAGGAATGGCAAATGGGAAGGCGTTTCCATAACAGTGGCAAGTTATTTGGACAAACCGTAAATTAAAATACGTATGTGTGTGTACGTTTATCTTATATACCTAGGGGAGATATTTTGCACAATATTAGCAACAGAATCCGCTTCCTTAAGCACCTCAATACCTTCAGCAAGATCATCCTAAATATCCTTACAGCACGAATAGATAGAAGTTTCAGTAAAAACCATTCTTTCCCTATATGCCAGCATAATTGCTAAGCTTTTAACATAGATCAGGCTTAAAGCTAACATTTTTTCCCTTGAATGTGGCAGTATTCAGTGACTTGTGGCAGCTTTGAACTGTTTACATACTTTTAGTTTAGAGAATCGACAAGGTGCAAAATACTAGCGAAACCATAAAAAACCCAATAGCAAGCGCAGCCAGTCGCACTTACACCTTACACTTATAGAAAAATACACACACACACACTCACAGATACTTAAACACACTCCTAATTCAGGCACATAGTGTTACACCTTTGGGTTGAAGGCAACGAAAAATAAAGAAGAAAAATAGCAAAAAACGTGGCCAACGTTTACACTTATTGAGTAGAGTGGATCCGACATCAACGCTCGTGCCTACTTACGGGTATTGCAAGCTGTTTGGGCTTACGGCATTTTCTTTGCCACATTTTTACTGTTTTATACGGTTTTTTTCTCTTTATTTCTGCTTGGATTTTGCAATGCCGCCGGCTTGCGGCAAAGTTCTATGAGTTAAAATTTGTGGTTGTGGTTGGTTGGTTGGTTGGTTGGTTGGTTGGATATGTTGTTACTACACACACACACACACACACATACTGGCAAGCATCAAGTCATTTAGGGGCAGAGCCTTAAGTCCACGATTTTCCAACATAATATACATACATACAAGCTTTTTAAGTATGTGTGTGAAAGTTTATATAGAAAACCCTTTGCCTACTTGTCGACAGCGTCATTTGCATAGGCGTTTGCCCTTAGATTTGGCCAACCCTTTTTTTTTGCAAATCCACAAAGTTTTTCCCTTCTGTTAACTATCTATCATTCATGTATATATGTATGCATGGCTTTGTGTTAGTAATTTGGCAATGAATTTGGTTCTTATACAGAAAAGAACGCAAAGTGTTGCCTACTTAAGTGGGCAAACTCATCGCATAGTCGAAACATGGTTAAAATTTTAAGCGTAGACTATGCTAATTTTGTGGAAATCTAAAACTGCAGCAATTTTAAATGCATGATTAAGAAAAAAAATATATATATATATAATGTTGCTCAGTCTTAAGCGTTCGTAATTGTTGCTGTGGTTGCTGCTGTTTTTTTATTGTTATTGTTGTTGTTGTTGCTTTTATATTAGAGCAGTCAACGGTAAAACTTTCAACACCCATCCAACCAGTCAAGCAGCCAGCTAGCCACCCACACAGACAAGCTGCTCGCATACAGATGCTAACAGAAGCATTCAAAACCCCAACCCAAAACCCAGCTCAAGTGTCGACCCAAAATCCCAAAACGAACAAGCGACACGCGCCCTGGCCCCAAACTTGCCACAGCAACTGGCAGTAGCACAAGCACAGAGAATGTCGACGACAGACGCTGCTGCCAGACCAACATTAGCATTGAAGTGTGCAAACGACGCCACCCACAGACATACAAACAAACATACATATAAACATACATACACACAAGCAAACACAACCACACACACTCATACAGAAGGGCAGTCAGCCGTTGCCGCTATGCCTTGCCATGCTAGGCCATGCCATGCCAAGCCACAGTTGAAGCACTCACGCAAATTTCAATTTTTTTCACACCAATGGCTCTTGCTTGCCCTCTGCGCCTTTGCCACATTGTGGTTGTGTGTCAACCCGACAAATTTGTCAAAAATGATTTCCTTTTCGGCTTACAAAACAGTCGAAACAGAAAACATTTTTCATTGACTAAAAAATAAGCTAAATTTAACAACAATCAAATAATACCTTGCCACTTATCATAAGTAAACATTATCGTTAAGTTAGTACATATATTAACTTATATTTTAATAATTAACTATATATATTAACTTATATTTTAATGGTTAACTAGTCACAAAAACTTTTTACCATTTATTATTTTGTTGTATTCTATATTTTTTGGTATAAAACGACTTTGTTATATTTGTTGGTTGCGTTTGCCGCCATGCTGCCTGTTTTCGAAGCACGCGCCAGGACACAACCGTTACACACATATACATTCATACGAAACGACCCGTGCATACACAGACACATACATATACATAAACGATCCAAAATACACAGACAGCTACACAAACGTATTGTACGTGCTTTTACTCACCCCGTGTAGCGTACTTCCTTTGATTTAGTCATTTTTCTCTCTTTAGCCGACAACCAACAAGCCATGTGGTTCTGCCAGTTGCCAGTTGCCAGTTTCCAGTTGCCAGTACCAAAGGCAGTGGCAGTGGGAGTGCCACTACCATTGCCAGTCCTAAAGCCTGAGACCGCACGTTGCTAGTTGCCAGTCGGCATTCTTCAAGTTGGCAGTGTGCGCACTTCCGATGATTTTTGTGTGTGGAACATTGCTCCAATCATCCTAGGCAGTTATATACATATACATATACATATACATATATATATTTTTTGCTGTTTGATTTTCATTTCTGTTCTGCTTCCAATACCTTTTTTTTATATTTTTGGGGCCATTGCTTTTGTTGTTGTTGATGTAGTGGGGAAGGTTGAAGTATTACTTTGCAGCTGCTTCAGTTTGCGGTGTTTCAGTGTTCTTTTCACTGCTGTGCATACATTTTTTATGCCCGTCCTTGTTGCAGTATGTATGCTTCTATCTCTGTCTCTCTGCGCTTCTATCTTTCCTTCTCTCTATATGTATATGCCACTATTTGACTATCGTTTGAATTGAGCTAGGTTGCGCACCTGTCAGCTGCCAATATATCCTGCTGTTGCTAGTGATAATGACACTGAATTGCTTATCAAAGCGATCGGCATCATTTGCTGGCCTATGCAGCGCACATGGTATTGTCGCCTAGGCCACACTTACCACTCATAAAACAGAATACCCAAGCTACACACATATACAAATACGTATATATAACGATTGCACGTAACTTGTCGGCAATTCAAAGCTGAGAATGGCGTAGAAACAGTAAGCGAGTCTAAGGGCATGGTGTGAGCATTCAAGTCGTGCAGAAACAAGAGCTGAGGCAACACACCAGCAACAGCAACAGCAATAGCAACAGCAACATCAGCGACAGCGACAGCTTTGTTGCTGTAACTTAGTATGGCAGCTGTAATAGGGGCAATGGTGGGGGTGGTGATACGGGTCTGTGTCTCGGTGTGGCTATAAACGATTTATGTGTGTGCTTGTGAAGGCCAAGCGCCACATGGTATCCCATTCAACAACCAAGCCCAACATCATCACGAATACCACAATCAACAGCGGCATTCAAGTCATCGTTCAGTTCAGTTCAGTAATTTTACAGACTGCAACATCAGCTAGCAAACGCACATAGGCCAAGAGGAAACGGACACTGGACTGTTCTCATATGTGGGTGTATATATAGTATAACTATCAACCGGATGTATATGTATATGTGTATGTATTGCTGATTGCATCTGTAAAAGTGCAATATAGCTACCGGTTGGCAGTTCGACAGTTCGTCGTTTCGGTTGCTTTAAACGACCCTTACTTTGGGTTCAACCAGCAATTGGCCAAGGCTAATTAACCATTTTGTTTTGCCCAATTGCCATTGAAAATGCGTAATATATATTACAGCTATCAAGTATATACAATTTACACACGTGCCTTTTATAGCTATATATTTGTTTTGCCTTAAATCTCTAATGGTAAATAAAGCAGCATACTTTTTGGGGCAGGGATTAAAAATAAACTGGCATCTGTGCACATGCATTTGATATCAGTGTAAATCCTTGTAGCTGATTGATCAAAATCCACAAATTTAAAAGCATATCTGCAATTTGTGCCTTTTGTTGGCCACGACGTCAACGTCAACGTCAACGTCAACAGCAAAGGCAACGGCAATGCCAATCGCAACGGCAACGGCAACGGCTACGGCAACATCAATGCTATCGTTGTGGTAGATATCTAACACAAAGCAACGCCTTTTGCTACCCCTTCTCTTCTCCATTCAACAAACCGATGTCGTATTTATCTAATAGTCCCTGCTGCTGCTGTCAGAATGGTCTACGTCTGGTGTTGATGCCCCTGCTACACAGGAATTGCTGTCGCCTGGCTTATTATTTGCCACGACTGCTACGGTGCTGAAGTTTCGCCTCGTTGGTGTTATGATTTCAATGTGGGTAGCCGAACGGCACGACGACCCCGACCTCCAAGCCCACAATCCAAGCCGTCATCGTCAGCATCTCTACACACACAAACACACACTCACATAAATATACACCCACCCAACCATCTTCCATTCCCACATCAGCCCGCAGGCCACAGCCATAGCTAACTCGCTGCCTGCCTGACGGCGTTTGCGCAAGCAACCCAATGCACAAAGTTTTAGCACATTTTAAAATATATTTGAAACCTTTTCGAAATCAATTCTTTAGTCCTTTAGCATTCCTAAAATTAAAATATATATAAATATCTATAATTCAAAACTCTTTATTAATATACTCAGATGTAAAAACTGTATTTTGTTAAATCAAAATATTTAGAATTATAATAAATATATTTAAAAGAATTTTTATAGTTAATCATTCTGGAAAGTAGTGATAATTTTGGTATATTTCGTAGAATATATATAATATTTATAATTATTTTATATCTAACAGATAAAGTTATATATAATATGTATAATATATATTTAAAGTGACAGCATAAAGTAAATGCTTGCTGGGATATCATATTTGTGCCTAAACGAATTGATTTGTATGCGAGAGTATGTGTGTGTGTGTGAGTGTAAGCATGAGGGTTTGTTAGTGTATACTTGACTCTGTGTGTGTGCTTGTGTGTATGGGGCGCGCGTACGTGCGAACTTTCTGTGCTCGCCAAAGCCAGACATGGTCACGCCGTCTGTCCGTCCGTCGCTGGCGGCACGTCGACTGGCTGACATTTGCCGCATTTGCCAACGCCCAACCGCCCACAACTGGCAACATGCCGCCGCCGCCGCCGTCATCGTCGTTAAAGCTTTGCTCTGACTTGTGTGAGTGTGTGCGAGTGACACTATGTATGTTTAAATGTGTGTGTGTGTGTTTGTGTTCGTATGTATGTATGTGTGTGTGTGTGGCAACCATTACCACAACCACCATTAACGTGCCAGGCAGTCAGCCAGGCGTTGCTGTTGCCGCCGTTGCCATTGTTGTTGCTATTCTTGTTCTTGTTTTTATTGTTGGTTGACTCCAATCTGCTTTGGTTGCTGCGCCACACGACGATGGCAATGGCTATAGCTATAGCTATGGCTATAGCAATACCAATGCCGATGGTGATGGTGATGATGGCAATGGCGATGGCGATGGCGATGGCGATGGCGATGGCAATGGCGAGTCAAACCCAAGCCATTCAGTCGGGAAATTTTGTACGAGCAATGCGCACACGGCGGGGTCATAAGCGTCAGCAGCAACCAAGTAAAAACGAAAAGTCGAAGTACCTTTTACCGTTACGCTTACCGTTAGCTTCTGTTTAAGCTTCGGTTTTAGTACTCGGTTTATTCTCGAGCAGTGCGGACGTCTCGTCTCGTCGCTACAAATAAATTTCAGCCAAATAATCTCGCGATTTTTGGCAAATTTTTAAACATAGAAAAGACGTAAAATTATCTTTGGCGCTTTTCGTAAAAGCCCAGCGGGAAATCAAAAATTGTAATTTTCGAAATAATATTTGAATTAGGCATTTTTAAAGCGTGCAAGGAATTCATTTGAGTTCTGTAAAAATGACAAAATGACAGCAAAACGTGATAAGGATTACACCAAAAATAAATCAGCAGCGGGTAAAGATTTCAAATTTTTAAAATTTAGTTTTAAAACCTAATGAAATCTTTTTTAAAATAAAAATTATACCAATAGTGAAACAATATTTAAAAAAAAATAATTATTATTCAAAGTTCCTCTAAAAATTTTAAGAAAAAATCTTTATAGAATAGAGTTTATCTGAATAATTTTTAATTTAATATAAATTTATAACTTACTGTGTTTAGGCCTCGGATTCTCCGCGTCAAGTTCATCCAATGGCAGCGGCGGCATAAAGTCCATTGGTTTGGTGAGCTCTTCACAAAATGTAACCTCGTCGCAGGATATAAGTAAACGTACCAATAAACCACTAATGGAGAAGCGCAGACGTGCTCGAATTAATCAAAGCCTGGCCATACTTAAGGCCCTAATCTTGGAGTCCACCAAACATCAGAACGCTAAAAGCGGAGATGGACAGGCGAAGCATACAAAGTTGGAGAAAGCTGATATATTGGAACTTACAGTACGTCATTTTCAGCGGCATCGGAATTTGGATGATCCAAGTAAGTTTTCTATGCCTTTCATACCTAGGTGTTTTCCCTAAACTGAGATTCCTACTTAAACCAGCAGCTGTGAATAAATATCGTGCCGGTTATACGGATTGTGCACGTGAAGTGGCACGATATTTAGCTACACCGGAACCACCACCCATGGGTAATATGCCCACATTGGCTGAGCCTGGCTCCAAGGCAAGGTTGTTGCGGCATTTGGATCAATGCATAGCTGAGATCGATGTAGAGATTTGCCCGCACTCGACAACAACAGCCAATTTTGCAGATAGTCCAAACAATAGCAGCACGTGTTTTGATATTAAGAAAACGCAAGCTCAGCCAGAAGAGCATTCTTTGGATTATAGTAGTCAGGACTCTAATCCTTTGGATTATAGTAAAGGACTTAAGCTGGGAGAGCAGCAGATACTTGTAGGCAACGATCAGCGTGTATTGCAGGGTACCACTGGCATTGCAGTACAGGATGAGAATAACAACCGCGGACAACAAATACAGCAACAAATACTGCCGGCGGTACAGCAGCAACAGCAACAACAACAACAATCGGTAGCAAATGGCACCACCATTGATGTGGGATATGAAAATGATCCCAATAAGGTAGTCTGCGTCAATGTGCTGGAACAATACAAGCAACAGTTGAAAGCCCAAACTCAAGTTGAGGGTGGACCAACCAATGGTGTGCTTGTGATACCTCCGCATTATGTACAGCTGGCAGCAGCTCTGGGATTGAGTGCTCAACCAATGGTTGATCCAATTGCCACGCGTACGGATTTCGAACGCCTAATTGAATTGCAACGCATGCAACCGCATCTTGCCGGAAAGCTAAGTCCCAGTTTTGCTGGAAGTCTCGAGGCTGCTCATGTGGCCGCTGCTGCGGCAGCTGCCTATGCTAATAGCGTTGCCCACAATCCAACAGTTGCAGCTGCAGCTGCAGCTACAGCAATGCTCACAGAACGGCCTGCCTCAGTTGCATCCTCAACGGCAGCTGCTTCCGTCAGCTCTGGTGTGTCTGAGCTAAAATCAGCACCGGTAACACAACAGTCATCACCACGTTCTGAGAGTGGAATTGGATCAAATGAAAATGAGACATTGGATTCCAGTCCGCAAACAAGTAGTGCTGCACGTCAGGCGTTGCGATTGCGTCAGGAAGAAGAGTACCGGGCACAGCAGTATGCAGCCCAACAGGGTACTGATGAGAGCATGTGGCGTCCCTGGTAGATAATTGACGCCTTGTACAGTTTACAGTTTAATGATATAGCTTTTATGTACCAAGTATATATATATATATATATATATATATATAGACTGCGCATATTTGTTGCTTTGTTATAGATGATATGACAGTGGTGTTAGTCATCGCATTATTATTTTTGATTCCACAATATCAGGCTAAACAACATTCACTTTAAATAGTATAAGTAACTATTGTTAAGCTTCTCTCGTACATTTTTATTCCAACACGAGATGCGATCGATTTAAAATGCATTTTTCACGTGTGCCAATGTATTAAAAAAAAAAAAGACTCTTAATAAGTAGAAAATGAAATCAAGACAAACTAATCGATTATATATATATATATATATCATATTGTATAATTTCAATCTATGTTTTGTCCAAAAACCTTGCGTAAAATGTATCAAATACTGAATAAAATTTAAATATAATGTTTGAAAAATTAAACAGAACTTTTTTATCTTTGACTTATGTTTAACTAAAAGTGGTTATTGAATCTTTTGGTAATTTTTTTTTTTATAGTTTTTTAATATTTATAGATATCTATAGTATATACTTTAAAAACAAATTAATTCTTTTGCATATAATAGCAATATATAAATATGTGTATATAGGTTGATAAATAAAATAGAATATTGCTTGTAAAGACAACTTAACCAAAGCTAACAAATTATTGCTAATATTCAGTTTACTTTGATTTCATTGTTGTTGTTGTTTTGCGTGGTGCCGATTGTCGCTGGCGCGCTAGGAATGTTTGTCCTGAGCCCATTAACAAAGCCAACTTCGAGTCGACAGCATCTCGTTGAGCATTTACACCCAATCTATAAAAAGCTGTAGTCATCAGCTGCTCCTCCATGCCACTCATTTTGGTTTTAGATTCTTCCTCGATTACATCGACGCTCTTCTCCAATGTACTAGCATCAATTACTGATAATGGAAATATATATGTTAATAAGTTTTCTATATAATTATTATTTAAAACAAACAATTGGTTATGCGCGGATCTATGTTTTTAATGACTTCCTTAGCCTTTTCAATACATTTCCGGTATTTCACCTCAAATGCCATAAGTTCCTGTTCTCGTGAAGCCAACGTGGACTCCAATTGTGTTACTTTGCACTGCATTGCGGAGTTTTGTGTGGCTGATTCCTCGATTTGCATTGCTATGAATCGTGTAATAATTATTAGGTGTTTGTATATAATTATTAAATATATTTAATTTACTTTTTTGTTCATTAAGCTCCATTAGCTGTTTAATTTGTTTGCTAAATTCATTTCTGTAAGTAAAAAAATTTTAAAAATGTATTTAAGCTCAAAGAAAATTATAATCATAAATTACGTACTCTTTTAGAACAGGATCATCGCTTTGTGAAGCATGCGATAGAGAAAGGATACGCTCGTTTGCAGTCTTTAACTGTTCCCTTAGATTTTCACAGCGTTTATTTGCGTCATCCAATAATTGCTACAAAGGAAAAACCAACTATTACATATGGCTACAGGTGGTCAGTTTATCAATTTCTTTTACCGCTAGCGCAGTTTGGCCACCTTGACCCTCACGCAACGCTTTGTTCTCTGTCTCGAGACGTTGAATTTTTTCCATCATAGCCGGAGGTTGTAGCTCTCGTGACATTGTTGTGCCAGTCAGACTGCTTGAATTGGTTGATAATTGACCACACTTCAGCTCATCAAAAGCTTCTCGCAGATTGTCACGTTCCTTTAGCAAACTGTCTTTGGCACGTTTTAGCGCCAGAGTTTTGCTTTCCAAATTTTTGTTATCGAATTCCAGTTTAACATTTTTGCTACTTTCATTGTCTAGTTTGGTGTGCAGATCCTGTATTTCCTTTTTAAACAGCTCTATTTGACCCTTTGTGTTGGCTAAGCGCTTAGCATCCTCCTCGAATTGTACATTTTGTTGTACATAGTCAGCACTACGCTCTTCAAGCATTTTGACATGCTTTTTTAAATCATTGTAATCCTCTAGTTTCTTTTTGTAAGTCTCCAGTTGCGCCTCGCATACCTTTAACTTATCAGTAGATTCTCTCAACACATCCACTTCATCCTTCAATGTTGTAAGTACAGCAGTGCTTTTCTATATGGTAAAAGTTTGTTTTAACCTATTAGTATAATAATAATAATAAGTATAAGTATAAGTACTTACCATTAAATCATCAATACGCTGCTGCATGTGGATCATATCGGTCTCTTGCTGTTGTGTCTTTATCTTTAAATCGTCACGTGCCCCCTCAGAGTGCAATAGTTCTTCCTTTACTAACTCCAATTGTCTCCTGAAATATTTTTACGTTTAAATTAAAACTTTACATTTTTTCATTAGGTGACAGACCTTAGCTCATTGTATCGTACAGAGCCAGCTTGTATGGGACCCAAAGAAACGCCATCGTCTCCAATTGTATTATGCTCTAGACGAGCAAATTCTTGTTGTAGTTTCTGTAGTTCTTGCTGTAAATTGGTTTTCTCATCTATTAGCAACAGCATTTTTTTTTCAGTCTCGAAGCATTTTTGTGCCATAGTATCACGCTCGTCCTGTATCTGCAATTGTAATGCTTTAGCATTACTATCAAGAATGCCACTTAAAGAGTTCCGTGATATAGAGCTGACGACACCACTTTCTGTGGATTGACGTGTATATGATTCTAACTCTTGAAGTGCCCTCATTATGTTGGCTTGCAACTCTTCCTCAAGGCACATTATTTCACAGATATAGGACTGCTTTTTGGAGCAGTTTACTGCACACCCCAAAACAAGCTGTAGCAGGCGCTCCAGTTCAGTCAAATCGCACTTCTCAGCTATGGCCTGAACATCTGGTCTGATGAAATCGTGTTGTAGCGTATAACTTAGTACATCACTATAATATTCATACACGCCCTCAACGACTTTCTTAAGATTACTCATACGTAGACGCCAGTTGGCACCCACAGCACTCGATTTTATTTTTGATAGCCACGAATCTGTGAAAGATTCTGGTGCAAATTGATTTAAAGCCTGTGCCAGTGCGACTCCATCTGCCAACTCCTCAGCGTTTGCATGTGGTGCATTTAAATTTAACGTTTTAAACCACTCCAAGAGGCTATAATACATTCCGTTCTGCGTGGACATTGTGCAGTGTTAAAACAAATGACAAAAACCAAACAAAAAAATTAGAAATTTTCACAGAAAAAATAACACAGCTGTTGCAGCGAGTAAACAAAACAGCTGCAACGCTGTCGCCGATAAGATTACTCACATTAGTCTTATCGATAGATCGATATATTATCTAGTGCACTCGCAAAGGTAAACAAACTGTTGCAGGTGATCTTAAAATTTTCAGCCAGTAATTTGTTCTGCTTAATATTTTGATTTTGTTATATAAATTTTTCGACTCAAAGAAATGTATTTTTATTTTTCAAATTTCTGCAATATTTAATTTATTACTTTCATACACATATTTTTTTTGTCAACAAAAATTTATTTGCTAAGAAACAAAGTAAGTTTGTTTTAAGTATCAGAGATCTTAAAGTCAATCGCTAATTTTTTTCCTTCTTCGCCAGTTAAGCACTGCTCCACCCATTTAAGTTTTTCATCGTGCTCCTTTATTTTATCAACAGATGTCCAGCTTAAATCATATTCCAGCCTATAGCTGCCCTTGTATGTTTGATCGACGGCATGATTCCATTCCTATATAAAATAGCAATATAACACTATATAAGTAACTAATACGTATATTTAATCTATTTCATACTTCGGGTGACAGCATACTAAAATAGTTTTGTCCTGTGGCTCTTTGGTACAGATGATAGATATTGCCAGGCTTTTTAATAAAATTGCATGCAGCGCTATGAAGTGCGCGACTTTCATTAGACTCCTTTAATATGTTCATAGCCTGAGCTTGCAACATTTTTATCTAAAATAAATCGTTATTATTTGATTGTTGATAAGCGCAATATATATTTACCATCCATTAAACTCTTACCTGGTCAAGTATAACTACCAATTTCTGGCTAGTACTATTCTTGAGATTCATATCCGCAGATTGTATTTGTTGTGCCAAATGGATTATATCAGTTTCATCATGCATTGAAACTCGCAGAGGGTCTAATAAAAACTTCGGATTACGCTCCACCAATTGAGCTGCGTTGAAACCAGATACGAAATTATTATTAAATTATTAAAAAGGTAACTCTTTTTTTACCCTTCTTAACGGCAGATTCATATGCTATCTTTGAATCCATTGTTTCAGCTCTTTTCATTACGTGGACATAAATAAAGTTTTTCTTTTTAATAATTAGAAACCAGAATAATATATTGTTTACTTCAATTTTATACACAAAACAATAATAACATGTGTTCTGCTGCTCAGGGCTGCGTAATTAGCTATCGACCAAGTTGTGTTATCGAGTAGCCTTGACCGACGACCTGAGCGAAAAACCAAATTTAAAAACAAGCAAGTAACTGTAAGCTGTGTAAAGCCCAAATCGCTTATCGATCAATTAATAAAAATAAATTATCAAAGAATTTAAATAAAATAGATGTTTATAAAAGTACATTTTTGCAACATTCATTTTTAAACATTTTATGCTTAGAAGGTAGTGTAACGCAATTAATTTGACTTTGTTTCCTTATTGTTTTCATAAGTCTGGAATAAAAAAAAGTTATGTTTTTATATTTAACGCAGTTGCTTAATAACGGAACTTACAAGTTGTGCTGTTCGCAGAAGTTGTTCAAATGTCGCTTTACCAGAGTCCATGACCATGCCATAAAAAAATTTAGTAGTGGAATTTGTCAAGAGTTCATAAGGTGTTCCAAACTCAATAATGTGCCCAGCATCTAATACCATAACTTTATCTGAATCCATAATTGTATGTAGTCGATGTGCTATTGTAAGTACTGTACATTCTTTAAACTTATTTCTTATTGTCGTCTGTATAAGTGCGTCAGTCTGTGGGTCCACATTAGCAGTGGCCTCGTCCATGACCAAGATGCGATTCTCGCGGAGAATAGCACGTGCCAAACACACTAATTGGCGCTGGCCAACGCTGAAATTGGAGCCACCTTCGGAAATGTTACTTTGTAAGCCCAGGGGTAATTCGGTAACTATATTTTTAAGATGTACCTAATAATAGTAAGAAAATTGAACTTAATAATACATTTATGTTATTCTTCTTTATATGCGTACCTCTTCCAAAGCCTGCCATAACCTAGAGTCAGGATATTGCTCGAATGGATCTAAATTGTAGCGTATCGTACCGGAAAAGAGAACCGGTTCCTGTGGTATAATTGACATTTTACTTCGTAGATCGTGTAAACCCATATGCTCTATATATCTTTTATCTATTAACAAGGAGCCATCATTATAAGAGAGGCGAAACAAGGCATTTATCAGCGACGATTTGCCTGCACCTGTACGACCTACAATTCCAACCTTTTCACATGGTTTGATTATAAAATTCAGTGCTTTAAGCACATAAGGAGCTTTAGGATCAGGCTCATAACGTAAACTTAAATCTTCGGCCACAATTTCTCCATTTTCTGGCCAAGCTGCTGGAGGCTTTTTACCGGTTGAAGATGTAAACTCTCCTTCAGATTTTAAATTTTTATATTCAATTACACGTTCCACGGCTGTCATTGCATTTTCCAATTCAGCGGATTGTCGCATACCCCACTGCACCATGCCAGTCATAGACATTGCCTGTGTTATAGCCAAGCCTATTTGACCCGGATTTTTAGGTGGATAAAAGAAATTATTCAAAAATACGATCAATACATAAACCACACAGAATAAGTCAAGGTAGTACCCAAAGGCACGGTTTGTCGAAAGAAATGTATAATATCCAATTGAATGATTATCCTGATATTGATCGTATTCCGCAACTAACATTTTCTGTGCTCGCATTGCCCGTATTGTAGGCAGACCATTCAAAGTAGCTCCAAAATGGGAATACATTGGTGAACGTGCAACAGCTTCAAGACGTTTTACGTCTCGAGATGTGCTTAGGTAGAAGTCCCGTATATAATAGAATGACAGGAGCATGGCAAAAGTATTAATCAAATACCACGGATTAGTTAAGCACAATACGGTTATAATACCACTTAATGTAAGAGAAATCTGTATACAATCTAACATTACAACAGGGAGCACTTCATCAATTTGACCCATATCCATTGAGAAACGGTTTAGGATACGTCCCGATGGATTTGTATTGAAGAAATACATGGCAGCGTGTGAAATCCCACGAAACATTGAATTATGTAATTCTGTGGAGGAATGCATTGCCACGCTAAAGAAAAAACCCGTACGCAATAGAGCAAACACTATCAAGGTCACATTAATAGCTGTAAAATAATAGATATCTATTGAGGAGGATGAGTTGCTTTTGACCCTGCAAAAGGATAAGAGTTGAAAAATATATAAATATATTAATAATTATTTGAAAGAAGAAATTATCACACTTACCAATAAGAGAGAAAGTAGTCACCCCATGATGCCATCACTTGAGTCCCAATGCAAAGACACATAACAAAAATGAATATCATCCAGCTGCAGCCAGCAGCAAAATATTTCTGGTACATTCCCCATCCAATGTTTCCAGCAGAACGAGATTCTTGTACTTCTTTTACATTTTCTTTAATCATTAGGGAATCATTTGGACAGGACTCCACAGATGAGGCGGTGCTACTATAGCTTTCCATGCTATTATTTCGGGAGATTCCACCTGACTTTCTTTGGTTATCACCTGCTGCTTTTAAGTCTTTAAAATCATCATCATTTGTCTCCAGTGGATGGTGAGCCAACAACTGTGCAAAGTCTTGACCACTTTTTAACATGTGTTCGTAAGTTCCAATATCTCTAATCTTGCCCTTATCCATAATTATAATCGTATCGGCTTGTTCCAGGAACTGCAACTGGTGTGTAGCTAATATAACAAGTTTATTACGCAGAAAACCACGCATGCAATGCTCGAATAGATGGCGTCCTACATGTGTATCCACAGCGCTAAGCGGATCATCAAGAAGATATATATCTGCTTTGCGATAAACAGCACGGGCTAGGCTAATGCGTGCCTTTTGACCACCAGAAAGCGATGCTCCGCGCTCACCCACAATTGTCTTATCGCCCTGATCAAGCAGCTGAAAATCACGTTGCAATGCGCACATTTTTACCACTGTTCTATATCGATGTTTGTCCATCGGCAAGCCAAACAGAATATTATCACGTACAGTGGCACTAAAGAGCCAGGGTTCCTGTGCTGCATAGGAGCAGCGTCCACTTAACTTAACCAAGCCCGCCTCGGCCCGTAGCTCACCAAGTATAGCTTGTATAAGACTGGATTTACCGGCGCCAACAGGTCCTATAACAGCTACCAGCTGCTGTGGTTGCAGTGTTATATTTATGTTATCTAATATTGGTTCGATGTGATTAGTATCCCAACGTGCTCGAAAATCTTTAATTTCAACACCCGGATTGTATGTAATGGTACATTGCTGGTCTTGTCCATTTTCTAGGAGATTTTTGTTTTCGGTTATTTTGTCGTCATCATCATTATCAGTTAGCATCAACACATCGGTTTCGTCGTGCATCATAAATTGCGATATTCTTCGTAAGGAGACTAGAAGCTCTGCTCCCTGGGACATGCCATTGGGAAAATTTTTGGTCACCGTTCGTCGCAAAAGATTGTAAAATGCAGTCACACAAAATGCTCTCTCCGCTGTTAGCTGTCCACCAGTAAGCACATAAGTTGAAAGACTGACAAAGATGGCAATACGTCCCAGAGTTATCTCAAAGGATAATAGAACGCCTCGAATGTAATTTACCTTTCGTATAACGCTCATTTCGCTAGCTCGTGCATTTGCTACTAGTTTCTCAAACGGTATTTCCCATGCATACATCTTAATCACTTGAATACCAGCAATTATCTCATTCATCATTCTTACGCGTCGATCTGTGCGCATAGCTGTCCTTAGACGAAGTGCTGAGGTTAACTTGCTCAGATATGTCTGCAGAGGCAAGTACAATAAAAGTATGGCAATACCCGTGATTGAAGCAACACCAATTTGCTGATATAGGAAGTATAAGGAAAACATCAGCTCCACAGGACTCAGCCAAAGAAAATGTACATGCATAAGAGCACGATCAAAGCGACCTAAATCATTGGAAAGAAGATTGACCACTTGGCCTGTTGTGGTGCCACCCAATGCGGTCCGACTTAAACGCAAAGCTTTCCGATAAATTGCACAGCTGACAGCAACTCGCAATTTCATTGCCATGTGCATCATATTCATCATATACGGATGAAATACTAAAACACTTGTTATAATGCAAGCCACCATACCGACGCCATAAAGCTGTGCATTAACGCTTTCTCCATTTCCATTCGTTGTAAACTCTGATATAAGCCCTGCCAGCAGCAGAGGTGTACTAGCTCTATAGAAAAATATATTATATAAAATCTATGTACATATATCATATTTCAGCAAAAAATTACCTTAAACCCAATTCCAACACTACAAGCACAAGGCCCGATATTGCCAATTCCCAGCCAAATACTTTCAATACAACCTTTAACATGCTGGTTTTCTTTAAGCCCTTGGCAGCATTCGCCTTTACCTCAGCATTCCATGTTTCAAACAACTTTTCACCCAATTTCTCAGCTTTGTGCTCCTCCAACACATCATATAAATCATTGGGTTCCAATTTCTTGTTGCGTCCTTTAAACAATATTGGTAAGGCAAAACTAAAAAGGTAAATTGATTTTAATAAAAAGTTATACTATGTAAATATAAGTAAAATTTGTTATATATTTTCAGATAAAGGAATCTACTATGTTTCATATAATACGGCTGGTAACCAGGGTGTGATAATAAAATAGTTTCTACTTCAAAATTACAAACTATACATTATAATAGTTATAATATGTATATTGTTATCTATTTCATCACTAAAACTAAGCTTTAATTACATCACATATACATAATACAATTATAGTTGACAAAAAAATAATAATTATCTTATCATTGGAAACTATCTGTTTGGACATACCTAAGTACTTGACTGATATCAAAAAAATTTGTACTAAAAAAAAATTACATTTAAAGAGATTAATTCGACATGTCAAAAAAAATATTTATGAATGGCTTACCAGAACATAAGTACAGAGATGAAATTTGCTTTTTCTCGCGGATTTGGCATTAGTTTTTCGTTTGCCATGTTTAAAGATTTTAGGAATAGATATTACATATACTACATATAAAATTAATTAGGTACTCAGTTATATGCTACAACATATAACAACTATAACTGATACATAAAAGCCACATAAATTATAATTAAACGTTTAAAAACGTTTACCGTTCCATAAGAAAACGTTTATTTCTCTTAATATAAGAACAGCAAACAACAGATAACATTTGAAGCTACACAATTTTATCACAATTAATTTATACACAATATTATAGGCTTATCATCAAATTCGATGTAGATTCTTGCAAATTGAATGAAAATATTGCAATAGAAATAAAACTATTTATTTAATTAAAAAAAAAAAGCAGTCGTCCGCAGACCACAACTCATCCGTCTGCTGCTCCAAACACAACTAAAATTTTGTTCCTCTCTTAAGTTATCAACGAACAGCTGTTCCTACAGCTGAGACCGGCATAGAGTGAGACAAGTGTTTACGTACCAAAACCAGCTGACTTAGGTACAAATGTGCCAAAACTTGTTTCTTATCATTGTGTACAATTGGTTTTAAATTGGTACAAAATTGAGCTTGCAGTTCGTATTCTCACCTGGTATAAGTATAAGCACACATGCATAGATACTCTGATGCATACACACGCACACATATAGACACTCCAGCTTTATTTCAAAATCATTAAGAACGCCTTTCCCACTAAATAAAAATGATATTTTTTTATCTTTTTGATGCACAATTGGTAAGGAATGTAAGACATTTTCGCTGTCTATCACTTAGGTCCTCACGGCATCTGCCGTACAATGTCTTTTATATGTAACAAAACCAATTAATCTGTGTACTTCCAAGTGGAAATCTTTCATTAATAATATATTTGGATAATACATAGTTTAAGTAATTTTTTTTAGGAATTTAAGTTACAAATATATTTTGTAAGGCACTGTGTTCCACATACTTTCGACACTTAATACTATATACATATATATAGATAGAAACATAAACAATATAATATTGAATGCACAAGCATTATAAGTACATATAAAATAATGAGAATAGTATTTACATTTAAAGAACCGGACTACATTTGAAAGCCTTAATATAATAATAAAAAACTTTCCCTATATAAATTATATTGTTTTGGCCTTACGACGATAGTTGTTGCATTTTTTGTGCAGATTCAAATGACTGAAAATGGAAAATGGTTATAAATAACAATAATGTATTTTATATATTCGAATTTTCCTACCTTCTTTGCAACCAGTAAAAGATTTTCATAAGTAGATTTGCCAGTCTGCCTAACCATGTCATGAAAAACTTTGGATTCTGCCATTGTTAGAAGTTCATATGGTGCACCAAATTCTACAGCTCTACCAGCATCCATGACGAGAACCTTATCGGAATCCATAATTGTGTGTAGTCTATGTGCTATTGTAAGTACCGTACAGTCTTTGAACTTATTTCTTATTGTCATCTGTATAAGTGAATCAGTTTGTGGATCAACATTTGCTGTGGCCTCATCCATAACCAAAATGCGATTCTCACGGAGAATAGCACGTGCCAAACAGACCAATTGCCGCTGACCCACACTGAAATTATTACCGCCTTCTGTTATTTTACTTTGCAGTCCACTTGGCAGATCCGCAACCACTTCCTTTAGTTTAACTTCCTCCAGGGAAGACCATAACTTTTCATCGGAGTATTCATTAAATGGATCCAAATTGTAACGCATTGTACCTGAGAAGAGTACAGGCTCTTGTGGTATAATTGAAATCTTACTGCGTAAGTCGTGTAATCCCATAAGTTGGGTATCTCGCTTATCAATCAGTATGGATCCGTCAGTATAAGATAGTCGGAACAATGCATTAATAAGCGACGATTTTCCTGCACCCGTACGACCCACTATGCCAACCTTCTCACGAGCTTTAATAACCAAATTAAGAGATTTGAGAACATAATCGGACTTGGGGTCTGGAAAATAGCGTAGACTAAGCTCTTCAAACGCTATCTTGCCATGCTCGGGCCATGTTTTTGGTGGTTTCTTTTCGGGTTCTGCATCTAATGCTCCTTCTGGTTCAATATCCTCATACTCAACAACACGTTCCACAGCAGTCATAGTGTTTTCTAACTCAGCACTCTGTCGCATGCCCCATTGCACCATGCCAGTCATACCCATAGCCTAAAGAAATATAATAATAATAAAAAAAACGTAAATTACAATTGTAAACCTGTTCTATACAGCAACTTACCTGAGTAATTGCGAGACCCACTTCACCGCCATTAGCCGGTGGAAATATAAAGAAACTTAGGGTTATAATGCCAATGTAAACAACACAAAAAAAGTCTAACCAATAACCAAAAGCGCGCGATGTGCTTAAAAACATATAAAACGATGAACTATGCAAATTTTGATGATTATCAAATTCACTAATTAGTACATGTTGTGCTCCAAAGGCACGTATTGTCGACAGGCCCGTTAGCGAGGCAGCCATGTGAGAATAAACAGGTGAACGAGCTAATAAATAGTTGTGCTTAGTTGAAGATCAATGAGAATTTTTAAATTGACTATAATTAACTTACTAATGGCCTCCAAACGTTTGACATTACGTGAAGTTTTCAAGTAGAACGTGCGCAGCTGATAGAAAATGATTCCGAGTACCAGCGTTGGAACGAGAAATAGAGGATTAACAATTGCAATCACTATGACAATACCACCCAAGGAGAGAAAGATTTGTATGACATCCATCATAACGGCAGGCAGTATCTCATCCACTTGACCCATATCCTTAGAGAAACGATTTAGAATGCGACCGGAAGGATTTGTATTAAAAAAATACATGGCAGCACGTGTTATTCCACGAAACATAGAATTGTGTAATTTGGTAGATGCCTTCATGGCCACATTGAAGAACAAAAATGAACGCGCCAAAGTTACAGCAATAGTAGCGATTGTTATTAATGTGAATAAGTAAGTATCCAGCATTTCCTCAGACACACCCCAGCCAAGCTCATTAAGCCACACGGTAAGATGAGATTGTCGTACTTGGGTGACGAGAGTTGTGGTGTCATTGGCACCTGGTGATAGATCCAGTGTAGTACTATTTTGCGTCATATTTTGAAGATTTCCCTTTTTAGCCACCCTGCGTATAAAACCCAATTAATATATTTATATGATGTAGTAACTTTACAATCGAAAGATTTGGTTTGACTTACCAATATGATAGAAAATAGTCACCAAGTGAAGCCATAATTTGGGATAGCACACAAAAGGCCATCATGACAAAAAATAAAAAGAAACCACCGCCAGCAAGGAAGTATTTGTTGTATAGGCCCATCCCGATGTTCCCTTGTTCCTGGGACTCCTGCACATGCATTTGTGTAGCTGTCGTTTCATCTAAACATGAATCAGCTAACGACAATAGGGACTGCTCGCTATTGCGACGTTTATCACTTGCAGATCCTGATCTGGAGCGTGAATGCTCATCCGTGTTATGCTCATCGCGTGACGATTCCCCTAACATTGCGGCAAAGTCTAGACCTGATTCACGTAGAGAATCATATGTACCCACAGCGCTGACATGCCCTTTATCTAATATAACAATTTGATCTGCGTGTTGCAGGAATTGCAACTGATGCGTAACCAAAACCACAATACGGTCCCGTAAATAGCCACGCATACATTTTTCGAATAAATGTCGTGCTACATGTGTGTCCACGGCACTCAGTGGATCATCCAATAGGTATATTGCTGTTTGTCTGTAAACTGCACGAGCTAAGCTAATGCGTGCCTTTTGCCCTCCTGATAGCGAGGCTCCACGTTCTCCCACAATTGTCTTATCACCATATGGTAACAGTTCAAAGTCACGTTCTAAGGCACAGTTTTTAATGACTTGAGCATATCGACGTTTGTCCATGGCTTGGCCAAAGAGTATGTTCTGTCTAACGGTGCCAGTAAACAGCCAAGGCTCTTGCGATGCATAGGAAAAAGTTCCATTCACTCGAATCTCACCTGATTCTGCGCGTAACTCACCAAGTATAGCCTGAATGAGGCTAGACTTACCGGAACCTGTACGTCCTACAATGCCAAGCATAGTTCCCGGTTGTACGCGTAAATTAACTCCATTTAAGGTGTAATCTGGTGAGTTTGCATCCCACTTAGCTTTTAATGCATTAATAGATATTTTCGCCTCAGAAAGCACTGCATTTTCATTGATGCTCGTCAGAGTTGAGGGAGTTAACAGCTTTTCTTTTGCATCTTCAATATCTTGCTCCAGTTTTGAATGAATTGTTGTTTGATTACTGCCCGGTGAGACTAGTGGTAGATCTAAAGATTTATCACTGACATCAGTCTCGTCATACATCATATACTTTTGTACACGCTTAATAGATATCAAGGCTTCCGCCATCTGTGATATTCCTTGTGGAAAGAAGACTGTCATCGTGGTACGTAGTATATTATAATAGGCCGTTATCACAAATGCAACTTCTGGTCTTAGAAACTGGCCCAGTATTACATAGCCAACCAAACTTAGAAAGATTGAAACACGCGTCAGAAATATAATAAAGGATAACAATATGCCACGAATATAAGACACATGTCTTATGGCATTGATTTCCTTTTTACGCGCATAAGCAACCATTTGTTCAAATGGTAATTCCCAGGCATACATCTTAATCACTTGAATGCCTGAAATGATCTCGTTCATCATTCTTACACGCTCGTCTGTACGCAATGCTGTCCGCATCCGAAGTACTGATGTTTTCTTTCCCAACCATGCCTGTATCGGTATAAACATCAGCATAAATGCTACACCGAACACAGCAGCAATTCCAATCTAGATATGTTTTAAAAGTGTATGTATATATATAAATACAAATTATAGATATATTCATTAGAGTTTCAGTTACCTCCAAATACATAAGGTATGTAATAAAGAGCGTTTCCAACGGCCCTACCCATAGGTAATGCACAAATACTGTTGCCAAATCCAAGCGTCCCACATCATTAGACATTAAATTTACAATATGTCCGGCGGTTGTATCCCCTAAAGCCGATTTACTTAAGCGTAAGGCTTTGCGATAGATCATGCTGCATAATCCTACACGCATCTTCATGCCAATATGCATTGTGCCCAGCATATAGGGATGCATTATGATGAAATTCAGAGCACTGCAGGCTACAACACCAATAGCATAGTAATAAGCAGTCTCCATTGTACCGGTGCCGTTGGCAAAGTAGGATATAAGTTTTAGTAAACATAATGGTTGAAGTGTGCGCAGACCCAGCTCTAACAGAAAAAGCACCAGACCCAAGAGCGCAAAGTACCATCCAAAAACACTACCAAGGGCACCTAGCAGGCTAGGTTCTCTCTTTGAATTTCCCTGTTGTTTATTTATTTGCCGTTTCCAGGCGGCTTCTAATTTGTTTCCAAGTGTTTCTGGAACAAGACAACAAAAACTATTAATAAAACCTTCAACATAAAGAAATTAATTGTCTACATATACGAAACTAATTACATTAAAATGCTGAATCACTTTTGGTCACATTTATCAATGCAAAAATAAGCCTTAAAAAACTTAATTGATTTGGTTGACTGATTAAATGTTGCAACATCATTTCCATGTAATATTAAAATATTTAATGATAAAAGAGATAACGTTTGGTATTACAATAATTGTAAACATAATTCAGAACAGACTTATCAGTAAAGAGAATTACAAAATAAACGTCACAGAAAATTAACATGTCAATGACCGGTGAATTTTAAACACTGATAAGTTAAGCAAATTAATATAAGATTATTTCAGGTTCTGATAGAAATTTTGCTTCACTTTTCTTTTTAGATTATAAAAGACAAGCACAATATTCACTTCAATTGATTTGTTCGCCATGTTCAATTGTAATCAATAAAATCATTTGTTTAATATGTCACAATTTTTCTGTATATATATATATATATATCAATTGCACAACAATTAGTCATAACATGTAGGAATAATTACCAGATCTATGCTCTTTCAAAGCCTTATAGAGATCATCTGTTTCTAGCACTTTCTTTCGTCCCTTGAGAAACGTAGGTAGTGTATACCTATATAAAAATAGAATTAATTAATAGTTAAATTAAGACGCCAATAGTATTATATTTTATTTATATTCATTACCAAAAACAAGCAGCTGATATAAAATTTGTATTTTCTCTCGGATTCTCCGGCAAGTCCGTAGTTTTCACGGACTGCATATTGTTAAATCAGCTAAAATTTATATACAAAAAACAATCATAGATTAATAAAATAGATAAGAATTTTTAAATCAATTTTAATTATTATACTAATCAGTTAATTATATAGTTGTTTATGATAACGCAGGTAAAGCGTAATAAAAAAAGTGACAACGAATACAGGTGTGTACCCAAATGAAGAAAAACAAAATATTGCTTGCTATGATTTAGGTACAAATGTTATTCTTCGGAGATTTAGGCACAAGAAATAACTTTTCGCTGCAATTCGGTGTACAACGAATAAGCCGAAACAATCACTCATAAACATACATACATATATCTATATGTGTGTTGGTGTGTAAAGTCTACACAAATGCATTGCCGGCAAGGAGGTTACTGGTGTTATAAGGTTACAAATATAAAAACATTTAACTTGCAATTGAATTTGCGCACATGTAACTGTTTACATGTACATAGAAAATCGCATAAATATATGTGCGTTATATCGTCGTTTATAGTTCTATATGCTTACGCATGTGTCCAGCTTGTTACTAAGGTCTCAAAATGAGAATAACTGAAGAGTCAAAGAAATTCGATATTTATACATACAGAAGAATGTATATGTATTAGTTTTAAGTGCAAGGAAAATAAACGGGATCTGCCCAGCAAAAAAGTAAGGCACAGTACAAACACACACACATATATATATACAAACTCATACGATTTCTTTTATGAAAACACGCGGGTGGCGTTTGCAATAACTTGACTAATAATATATGTTTATCTGTTTGTATTTAATATGCTCCCTTATCGCTTAATTTATGTATTTATATATCCGCATTACGTGTAATAACGGTACCCAATTACAATGTTTAATTAATATTGTTTATACTGATGAGTTTCTATTGTTATTATAGACAAAGGCATATAGTTGCAATTTTCTTGAAATTACCTAATAGCACATGTATTGTCTACAATTCAATACGACAGATATGTATATAAATTTGTAAGCTTGTGTAAACATTATTTATGTGTACCTGTATTAAGCGTTTTTAAATTTACACAAATTGCAAAGTAATTAATTTTTTCCTCATCTAATTCCAACGATAAACAACTAACCACATGTATAGCCGTTTAATTAAAGTTGAAAAAATGTACATTAAAAAAAAAATTGTTCATCATTATTTTGTTCAGATTAAAAACAAACTCAATTATTCAACGAAACAACACAAAAAAAATAACGCTTCACACAACAACTGAAAATAAAGAACCGTCTGCCTGAAAGGGCACTATGATACTGAAATACAGCTGGCGGCTAGCAGTATTCATTCGAAGTTCGAATTCGTTACCAACACATACACAAACACAATTACACTAACGTGTATTTGTAGTATATGTATATGTACGTAATTACGAAAAACGAATAAATCAACAAGTGTACATTATATATTAAAACATAATTTGGATATGATAATGAATAACGCTGAAGACCCTTTTAAACTCTTAAACTGTTTGAACAAAAAAACTTGTTTTACCAATCGCGATCCGCTCTGAAAGCATAATTGAGAGTTCACTATTTCTCTGTACTCTTTATTCTCGACAGAAGATATCGCTCATTTAGTACTCGGCTATATACCGAATCGTGAAATCAATAATGGAATTTCACTTTCTTTTAGAAATATGTCTTTATTTAGCCATGTAATACAAGTTGTTAATGGCAACCATCGGGAAGTCTACCCTATAAATTAAATATTTACATCACGCTAGGATTTTAATATCCACAAACAAAATGAATATACATATGTACATTTTATTCTCAAATAGATTACATTCTGTTTGAAAGAATTTTTTTAAAAATTTTAATTTTATTTTCTTCTTGTGTTTCACTTGTACATAAAAATGTATGCACTCACATATTTAAAACTTAGGCAACAAGAGCAGAAGCAGTGCTAGACTCATATTTCCAATTTGGGGGCAGAACACTTTTTGTTTTGTAGTAGCGAGCAAGACGGTGAATTCTAGACTCAACCAAAATTAAACGGAACTTGCCGTCCTTATCCTTGCGGTTACGCTCCAAGTGCTTGCGGATGGCAACAGCTTTCTTGATCATGTGGTAGAGATCCTCAGGAAGGTCTGGCTTGAGGCCTACTGATTTCATGATGCGCAGAATTTTGTTACCGTTAACAAAACGAACCTGTGCAACGCCATGCGAGTCACGAAGGATAATACCTGAAAAAGTTAAACATTAAACACATTAACATAACCTCCAAAAACAAACACATACAGTAACAATACCAATTTTCGAGGGTGTAAGGCCTTTCTTGCCCAGCTTCTTAATTTGCTCCTTAACATCCTCCGAGTTAAGTTTCAGCCATGATGGGACTGTGCGTCTGTAGGGAAGTGCTGATTGGGATATACCCTTGCTGTGAAGAAATTTAATTGTTCGTTTAGCTTGTGAATGCCAACAGAAAGAGGAAGAACAACGATATTCATTTTCAACATGTGCTTGCCATAATATCCGCAATTTTAATTTTAAAAGTGAAGTTTTCTACGCAAAAGTAATAATCCAATACATTTTGACTTATATGGTACTTTAGCAATGCACATATTGCAAAGAAATACGCTTGTTCATAATAGAAATATTAAGTACCCAGGAGCGTGCATGCGACCCATGATGTTAGCTTAATTTTTTACACCGAAAAGAAAGTGGAGACTTGTGAGACAACATTCTACATAAAAATTCTACAAGCTGCGCAAGGTTGCATTGACACTTAAAATATGAACATTTACTCCCCACTTTACTCACGCATTTAAGAGACTCGCTACTCGTTCCTTACAGAATAATTATTTATCTATGTTATCGAATGTAGACAACATTTTGTTTGGTAAATTTGCACCTTTTAAATTGTAGAAATGCAGGTAGAAAAATATAGCGAAACTCTAAAGAAACTGGAAGACGAGGAGTTAGAGGTAACCGATGTTATTATCAAAAATTTGTCATATCTTGTTTTTTTTTATCAATAATTGGTGTCCTGGATTATTTTAGAATCTTACACCTGGCGTTGATCTTTACAAGCAGTTGATGGCAATTTACCTCTTCCAAAACAAACTGTGCGTAATAAAAGATTTTTCATAAAAAATCGTAATCAAAACTCCATATTTACTTCCAGTGCCAATGCAAAATTACTTTGGATGCGTATTCCCCAAAATCTAAAAGAACAGAACAAAGAGCTGGCACAGCTCAACCTCTTGAATGTTGCTATGCATCAGAACAACTATACAGGTTTCTTTAAAAACATTAAATACGAATGGTCTGAGAATATAAAACCCATACTTGAGGTTCTCCTAGGTATGTTATCCATATTATTATTCATAATCAGTTTAATTAAAAGAATATTATTAAGTAGTCAAACAACGCGAGGAATTGCTTAATTTGACGTCTGTTGCCTATGTATCAATATATGAACAAAATTTGCTCGATATGACGCAGATGACACCGGATGAACTTAAAAACGCTTGCTTGCATTGGACGCGCGAAATGGATGGGGAAAAAGCCATTTGGTTACCAAAACTTAAAGAAACACCAACGGATATTGCAACCGATGATCAGTTGCTTAAGTTAACCGAATTCGTATCATTTTTGGAAAACTAATAATAAATAAAAAACAGCATATTCCGGCTTTTTTCTGTTAACTGTGCTGTTATTTTTACACAGAGGAGTAGGTCTGTTAAATAAAGTATCGAGTACTATCGTTCTTGTCTCGTTGTGTCATTTACAAGAATAAAAAATTGCACGGAAACGACATCGCATTTTCAGTGGGAAATCAATCAGAGAACATTTTTTCATCGTGGATATTTTAAAAGATTGTAGCTAAAACTGTGCGAAAGCATTTACGTCTGTAACAAGCAGTTGTGTCTCCATTTAGACTATTATATTTTTTGCAAGTAATAAAAAACCAATTTGCAGTAAAAGTGTGTGTGCGTGAAAAAGAAAAATGGCAGCAAGCGACAAATCTGTCGATGATTCTCTTTATCCTATTGCGGTATTGATTGATGAATTGAAAAATGAGGATGTGCAGGTTAGTAACTATTGATAATTGAACTTGTTTAAATATAAAAGCACAAAGATAGTTTAATTGTGCAAATACCTGGGCAGGGTGCAAGCATAGATATATGTGTATGCGTATATGTATGTATAATTACATATGTCTACGCAAATATGCGTCACTGTGTGAATAGCATTCCTGTGCTTGTGTGTATATATGTGTGTATTTTCGGCAATTTTCTTAAACTTTGTAGATCGTCAAAATGTGGAAATTTACTAATTAAATAAATGCACTTAATATATAATAATGTATTAAATATAATGATAATATATATAATATAATATAATATTATATATATAAATATATTTATTTTAGTTGCGCTTGAACTCCATCAAAAAATTATCAACCATTGCCCTTGCGTTGGGTGAGGAACGCACGCGCTCTGAGTTGATACCGTTCCTAACTGAAACTATATACGATGAAGACGAGGTGCTCCTGGCGCTGGCCGATCAGTTGGGCAATTTCACAAGTAAGAAATCGAATTATAATATTTTATATGCATTAGTTTAAACTCTTGATGGCCACCAATAGGTCTTGTGGGTGGTCCCGAATATGCTATGTACTTGTTGCCACCCCTGGAGAGTTTAGCTACCGTTGAAGAGACGGTAGTGCGTGATAAGGCAGTAGAATCTCTACGAACGGTTGCCGCAGAGCACAGTGCACTTGACTTGGAAATACATGTTGTGCCGACCCTGCAGCGTTTGGTATCCGGTGATTGGTTTACCTCGCGCACCTCCGCTTGCGGTCTCTTTTCAGTATGTTATCCACGCATCACACAACCGGTCAAGGCCGACTTGCGTGCTAATTTCCGCAAGCTATGTCAGGATGAAACCCCTATGGTGCGGCGTGCTGCTGCCAACAAGTTAGGCGAATTCGCTAAGGTGGTTGAGACGGAATATCTCAAATCAGACCTTATACCGAACTTTGTGCAATTGGCACAGGACGATCAAGATTCCGTACGTCTCTTAGCTGTAGAGGCTTGCGTTAGCATTGCGCAACTGTTACCCCAGGATGATGTTGAACATGTAAGTAAAGTAATTTAATAATCATATGAAACATCTAAAGACAACAATTACCATTTACAGTTGGTTTTACCCACACTGCGTCAATGCGCCAGTGATTCGTCCTGGCGTGTACGTTACATGGTTGCTGAGAAGTTTGTCGATTTACAAAAGGCTGTGGGCCCCGAAATCACACGTGTGGATTTAGTTCCTGCTTTCCAATATTTGCTAAAGGATGCTGAGGCTGAGGTGCGAGCTGCTGTGGCCACCAAAGTAAAGGACTTCTGTGCCAGTCTAGATAAGGTCAATCAGGTTCAGATCATTCTTAGCTCGATTTTGCCATACGTACGCGATTTGGTATCCGATCCCAATCCACATGTCAAGTCGGCTCTAGCTTCCGTAATCATGGGACTCAGTCCAATGCTTGGCGCTTATCAAACTGTTGAACAATTGCTACCACTGTTTCTTATTCAACTAAAGGACGAGTGCCCAGAAGTGCGTTTAAACATTATCTCCAATTTGGATTGCGTCAATGATGTTATTGGTATCCAACAGCTGTCACAGGTGCGTTAAGCGTTACATAGCATAAGCTATAAAAATTTGAATTGATTCCTTATGTTCTTTTGTTAGTCCCTTTTGCCTGCCATTGTCGAGCTTGCTGAGGATTCCAAATGGCGAGTACGTTTGGCCATCATTGAGTATATGCCAGCCTTAGCTGGTCAGCTAGGACAGGAATTCTTTGATCAGAAACTACGTGGTCTTTGCATGGGCTGGCTCAACGATCATGTTTATGCAATTCGTGAGGCGGCCACACTGAATATGAAGAAACTTGTCGAACAGTTTGGCGCACCATGGGCCGAGCAAGCCATTATTCCAATGATCCTAGTCATGTCACGCAACAAGAACTATTTGTACAGTAAGTTCATTTTCAGTTATCTTTAATTAATTAATGAATGTAAATACTAATTACTTTTCCATTTAGGAATGACTTGTCTTTTCTGTCTCAATGTATTGGCCGAAGTGTGCGGTACAGATATAACTACAAAACTACTGCTCCCCACTGTTCTACTACTCGCCGCTGATCCAGTTGCCAATGTGCGTTTCAATGTGGCCAAGACACTACAGAAGATTTCACCATTCTTGGAAGCCAGCGTAATTGATGCCCAAGTAAAGCCCACACTAGACAAACTGAATACTGACGCTGATGTGGATGTAAAACATTTTGCAGCACAAGCAATTGCAGGAATAGCAGCAGGTAAGCGTAGAAGATTGATATATGGAATAAAAAAAATTTTAATTTAAGTACAGAATCGCGAATATCTGATCTAATATATAATGTGATAACTTGGTCCACCTACCGCAATGTATATTTTTATTATGATCCTATAGAAATGGAAATTAATGTGTTTAGAACCGCAGTGCCCCCCTGTATGGGTGTAAAAGTTGAAGCGGCTATGGCTTCTAGACTAATTGTTGAGCCGCCACCTGTTGCTGAGGCATCTGAAGATGCCGACGTTACTGTTGAGCCAAATGCCAAATCTGAAAATGACTCCAACGAAGAGAGTCAAAAGAAAAGTGTTTCGGAATGTTAGAGGATGAGTAGCAAAACCAAAATATGTGAAACACCTCATGTGTGTGCATCAGACCTACATACTACTTTTGTCTATCCAATCCTTAAGAAATCATTATATAAATATTACCCAATGTCTCAAAATTGTTCATGTTGAAATTTTGTATACGTAAACAATTATCACTATTCAAACCTAATTACTAATTGTTGTTTTATAACTTTTTTCTGTTTCTTTCCCGGTTTTTCGAACACACACGAAAAAAAAACACAAACACCACAACAAAAAAAACACAAACACCACAACAAAAAAAACACATACACACACGTACCTGATCATCTGTGGATTGTGCTAAATTCACATATAAACATAATTTACTTACAGCGTAATCAACTTTATAATTTTCTTTATTCTATTTTTAAAATGTATGTATTTCACAACACGCTGGCAACAAAAATATAATTATTGTGTAGCAACACTTAAAAACGGAAACTTGTAGTTAACCGGAAACGGATTTAATTAAATGCGTACAATTTGAAGCCTACAAATGCAACAATAGAGAGATCCCAGGACGTTCCGGAGAGAGCCGCCTACAACATAATCAACATCAACATTTTCAAAATGCATTAATCAATAAAAATACACAGAAACAAAAAGAAAAAAACACAAAAAACAAAAAGCCACCCAAACGCGACACATCAAATAATAATACTTATTAAATACATAATCTATCACATAAGCAACCCTTCATTATTAAACACAAAAAATACTAAACAAAAATGTGTAGACTTTGAAACAAAAAAATGTATTGGTTAATCGCATCTGAATGCAAAATAAAATTTATTAACATATTGTAAAACTATAGCAATTTGACTTTATCTATCTACCAAAAACACTGGAATTCTTGGAAATTATACTATAAATGCAGGTTAATAAAGTTAGCTTTCAATTTATTTTTTATTACATTTTAGCTGAGGCAGCAAGTTGTAATAAAAAATAAATTGAAAGCTAACTTTATTAACCTGCATTTATAGTATAATTTTAAGAATTCCAGTGTTTATTTGGTAGATAGATAAAGTCAAATTGCTATAGTTTTACAATATGTTAATAAATTTTATTTTGCATTCAGATGCGATTAACCAATACATTTTTGTTTCAAAGTCTACACATTTTTGTTTAGTATTTTTTGTGTTTAATAATGAAGGGTTGCTTATGTGATAGATTATGTATTTAATAAGTATTATTATTTGATGTGTCGCGTTTGGGTGGCTTTTTGTTTTTTGTGTTTTTTTCTTTTTGTTTCTGTGTATTTTTATTGATTAATGCATTTTGAAAATGTTGATGTTGATTATGTTGTAGGCGGCTCTCTCCGGAACGTCCTGGGATCTCTCTATTGTTGCATTTGTAGGCTTCAAATTGTACGCATTTAATTAAATCCGTTTCCGGTTAACTACAAGTTTCCGTTTTTAAGTGTTGCTACACAATAATTATATTTTTGTTGCCAGCGTGTTGTGAAATACATACATTTTAAAAATAGAATAAAGAAAATTATAAAGTTGATTACGCTGTAAGTAAATTATGTTTATATGTGAATTTAGCACAATCCACAGATGATCAGGTACGTGTGTGTATGTGTTTTTTTTGTTGTGGTGTTTGTGTTTTTTTTGTTGTGGTGTTTGTGTTTTTTTTTCGTGTGTGTTCGAAAAACCGGGAAAGAAACAGAAAAAAGTTATAAAACAACAATTAGTAATTAGGTTTGAATAGTGATAATTGTTTACGTATACAAAATTTCAACATGAACAATTTTGAGACATTGGGTAATATTTATATAATGATTTCTTAAGGATTGGATAGACAAAAGTAGTATGTAGGTCTGATGCACACACATGAGGTGTTTCACATATTTTGGTTTTGCTACTCATCCTCTAACATTCCGAAACACTTTTCTTTTGACTCTCTTCGTTGGAGTCATTTTCAGATTTGGCATTTGGCTCAACAGTAACGTCGGCATCTTCAGATGCCTCAGCAACAGGTGGCGGCTCAACAATTAG
Organism: Zygothrica quintamaculata; assembly: GCA_037044455.1. Taxonomy (NCBI): domain Eukaryota; kingdom Metazoa; phylum Arthropoda; class Insecta; order Diptera; family Drosophilidae; genus Zygothrica; species Zygothrica quintamaculata. The sequence goes on along the minus strand of JBAMBS010001118.1, from coordinate 5,188 downwards.
TCTAGAAGCCATAGCCGCTTCAACTTTTACACCCATACAGGGGGGCACTGCGGTTCTAAACACATTAATTTCCATTTCTATAGGATCATAATAAAAATATACATTGCGGTAGGTGGACCAAGTTATCACATTATATATTAGATCAGATATTCGCGATTCTGTACTTAAATTAAAATTTTTTTTATTCCATATATCAATCTTCTACGCTTACCTGCTGCTATTCCTGCAATTGCTTGTGCTGCAAAATGTTTTACATCCACATCAGCGTCAGTATTCAGTTTGTCTAGTGTGGGCTTTACTTGGGCATCAATTACGCTGGCTTCCAAGAATGGTGAAATCTTCTGTAGTGTCTTGGCCACATTGAAACGCACATTGGCAACTGGATCAGCGGCGAGTAGTAGAACAGTGGGGAGCAGTAGTTTTGTAGTTATATCTGTACCGCACACTTCGGCCAATACATTGAGACAGAAAAGACAAGTCATTCCTAAATGGAAAAGTAATTAGTATTTACATTCATTAATTAATTAAAGATAACTGAAAATGAACTTACTGTACAAATAGTTCTTGTTGCGTGACATGACTAGGATCATTGGAATAATGGCTTGCTCGGCCCATGGTGCGCCAAACTGTTCGACAAGTTTCTTCATATTCAGTGTGGCCGCCTCACGAATTGCATAAACATGATCGTTGAGCCAGCCCATGCAAAGACCACGTAGTTTCTGATCAAAGAATTCCTGTCCTAGCTGACCAGCTAAGGCTGGCATATACTCAATGATGGCCAAACGTACTCGCCATTTGGAATCCTCAGCAAGCTCGACAATGGCAGGCAAAAGGGACTAACAAAAGAACATAAGGAATCAATTCAAATTTTTATAGCTTATGCTATGTAACGCTTAACGCACCTGTGACAGCTGTTGGATACCAATAACATCATTGACGCAATCCAAATTGGAGATAATGTTTAAACGCACTTCTGGGCACTCGTCCTTTAGTTGAATAAGAAACAGTGGTAGCAATTGTTCAACAGTTTGATAAGCGCCAAGCATTGGACTGAGTCCCATGATTACGGAAGCTAGAGCCGACTTGACATGTGGATTGGGATCGGATACCAAATCGCGTACGTATGGCAAAATCGAGCTAAGAATGATCTGAACCTGATTGACCTTATCTAGACTGGCACAGAAGTCCTTTACTTTGGTGGCCACAGCAGCTCGCACCTCAGCCTCAGCATCCTTTAGCAAATATTGGAAAGCAGGAACTAAATCCACACGTGTGATTTCGGGGCCCACAGCCTTTTGTAAATCGACAAACTTCTCAGCAACCATGTAACGTACACGCCAGGACGAATCACTGGCGCATTGACGCAGTGTGGGTAAAACCAACTGTAAATGGTAATTGTTGTCTTTAGATGTTTCATATGATTATTAAATTACTTTACTTACATGTTCAACATCATCCTGGGGTAACAGTTGCGCAATGCTAACGCAAGCCTCTACAGCTAAGAGACGTACGGAATCTTGATCGTCCTGTGCCAATTGCACAAAGTTCGGTATAAGGTCTGATTTGAGATATTCCGTCTCAACCACCTTAGCGAATTCGCCTAACTTGTTGGCAGCAGCACGCCGCACCATAGGGGTTTCATCCTGACATAGCTTGCGGAAATTAGCACGCAAGTCGGCCTTGACCGGTTGTGTGATGCGTGGATAACATACTGAAAAGAGACCGCAAGCGGAGGTGCGCGAGGTAAACCAATCACCGGATACCAAACGCTGCAGGGTCGGCACAACATGTATTTCCAAGTCAAGTGCACTGTGCTCTGCGGCAACCGTTCGTAGAGATTCTACTGCCTTATCACGCACTACCGTCTCTTCAACGGTAGCTAAACTCTCCAGGGGTGGCAACAAGTACATAGCATATTCGGGACCACCCACAAGACCTATTGGTGGCCATCAAGAGTTTAAACTAATGCATATAAAATATTATAATTCGATTTCTTACTTGTGAAATTGCCCAACTGATCGGCCAGCGCCAGGAGCACCTCGTCTTCATCGTATATAGTTTCAGTTAGGAACGGTATCAACTCAGAGCGCGTGCGTTCCTCACCCAACGCAAGGGCAATGGTTGATAATTTTTTGATGGAGTTCAAGCGCAACTAAAATAAATATATTTATATATATAATATTATATTATATTATATATATTATCATTATATTTAATACATTATTATATATTAAGTGCATTTATTTAATTAGTAAATTTCCACATTTTGACGATCTACAAAGTTTAAGAAAATTGCCGAAAATACACACATATATACACACAAGCACAGGAATGCTATTCACACAGTGACGCATATTTGCGTAGACATATGTAATTATACATACATATACGCATACACATATATCTATGCTTGCACCCTGCCCAGGTATTTGCACAATTAAACTATCTTTGTGCTTTTATATTTAAACAAGTTCAATTATCAATAGTTACTAACCTGCACATCCTCATTTTTCAATTCATCAATCAATACCGCAATAGGATAAAGAGAATCATCGACAGATTTGTCGCTTGCTGCCATTTTTCTTTTTCACGCACACACACTTTTACTGCAAATTGGTTTTTTATTACTTGCAAAAAATATAATAGTCTAAATGGAGACACAACTGCTTGTTACAGACGTAAATGCTTTCGCACAGTTTTAGCTACAATCTTTTAAAATATCCACGATGAAAAAATGTTCTCTGATTGATTTCCCACTGAAAATGCGATGTCGTTTCCGTGCAATTTTTTATTCTTGTAAATGACACAACGAGACAAGAACGATAGTACTCGATACTTTATTTAACAGACCTACTCCTCTGTGTAAAAATAACAGCACAGTTAACAGAAAAAAGCCGGAATATGCTGTTTTTTATTTATTATTAGTTTTCCAAAAATGATACGAATTCGGTTAACTTAAGCAACTGATCATCGGTTGCAATATCCGTTGGTGTTTCTTTAAGTTTTGGTAACCAAATGGCTTTTTCCCCATCCATTTCGCGCGTCCAATGCAAGCAAGCGTTTTTAAGTTCATCCGGTGTCATCTGCGTCATATCGAGCAAATTTTGTTCATATATTGATACATAGGCAACAGACGTCAAATTAAGCAATTCCTCGCGTTGTTTGACTACTTAATAATATTCTTTTAATTAAACTGATTATGAATAATAATATGGATAACATACCTAGGAGAACCTCAAGTATGGGTTTTATATTCTCAGACCATTCGTATTTAATGTTTTTAAAGAAACCTGTATAGTTGTTCTGATGCATAGCAACATTCAAGAGGTTGAGCTGTGCCAGCTCTTTGTTCTGTTCTTTTAGATTTTGGGGAATACGCATCCAAAGTAATTTTGCATTGGCACTGGAAGTAAATATGGAGTTTTGATTACGATTTTTTATGAAAAATCTTTTATTACGCACAGTTTGTTTTGGAAGAGGTAAATTGCCATCAACTGCTTGTAAAGATCAACGCCAGGTGTAAGATTCTAAAATAATCCAGGACACCAATTATTGATAAAAAAAAACAAGATATGACAAATTTTTGATAATAACATCGGTTACCTCTAACTCCTCGTCTTCCAGTTTCTTTAGAGTTTCGCTATATTTTTCTGCCTGCATTTCTACAATTTAAAAGGTGCAAATTTACCAAACAAAATGTTGTCTACATTCGATAACATAGATAAATAATTATTCTGTAAGGAACGAGTAGCGAGTCTCTTAAATGCGTGAGTAAAGTGGGGAGTAAATGTTCATATTTTAAGTGTCAATGCAACCTTGCGCAGCTTGTAGAATTTTTATGTAGAATGTTGTCTCACAAGTCTCCACTTTCTTTTCGGTGTAAAAAATTAAGCTAACATCATGGGTCGCATGCACGCTCCTGGGTAAAATTCACTTGCCATAATTTTAAATGCAAAGATTTATTACAAAATGTGCTTGTCTAATCTACCAAAGGGTTTACAATATATTTTACAATAATTTTTAGTAAACATTTTCCTGAAAATTGGCCACGACGGCAAGCACATGTTGCCACTGATTGAAATTGCTCTTTTTGTTGTCATTTACTATAAACGCATTGACACATACAATATATCTTTTTAGCAAGGGTATTTCCCAATCCGCACTACCATACCGACGCACAGTGCCATCATGGCTGAAACTAAACGCCGAAGATGTTAAGGAGCAGATTAAGAAACTCGGCAAGAAGGGTTTGACACCCTCAAAAATTGGTGAGTATTGTTTGTGTTTACTTTTTGAGGTTATGTTATTTATACTCATAAAACTTTTCAGGTATCATTTTGCGTGATTCCCATGGCGTTGCTCAAGTGCGTTTTGTTAATGGCAACAAAATTCTGCGCATCATGAAAGCCGTCGGTTTAAAACCTGACCTTCCTGAGGATTTGTACCACATGATTAAGAAGGCTGTTGCTATTCGTAAGCATTTGGAGCGTAATCGCAAGGATAAGGATGGCAAGTTCCGCCTCATTCTGGTCGAATCTAGAATTCACCGTTTGGCGCGCTACTACAAGACTAAGAGCGTACTGCCACCAAACTGGAAATACGAATCTAGCACAGCTTCTGCTCTTGTTGCCTAAGCTATAATAACAATAGAAACTCATCAGTATAAACAATATTAATTAAACATTGTAATTGGGTACCGTTATTACACGTAATGCGGATATATAAATACATAAATTAAGCGATAAGGGAGCATATTAAATACAAACAGATAAACATATATTATTAGTCAAGTTATTGCAAACGCCACCCGCGTGTTTTCATAAAAGAAATCGTATGAGTTTGTATATATATATGTGTGTGTGTTTGTACTGTGCCTTACTTTTTTGCTGGGCAGATCCCGTTTATTTTCCTTGCACTTAAAACTAATACATATACATTCTTCTGTATGTATAAATATCGAATTTCTTTGACTCTTCAGTTATTCTCATTTTGAGACCTTAGTAACAAGCTGGACACATGCGTAAGCATATAGAACTATAAACGACGATATAACGCACATATATTTATGCGATTTTCTATGTACATGTAAACAGTTACATGTGCGCAAATTCAATTGCAAGTTAAATGTTTTTATATTTGTAACCTTATAACACCAGTAACCTCCTTGCCGGCAATGCATTTGTGTAGA
>JBAMBS010001117.1:0-43974 GCA_037044455.1 Zygothrica quintamaculata | reverse complement strand
CTAAACAGATTTCCATCAACAGGCACATCAATTTTCAATTTTCAATTTTCAATTTGAAAACTGATGCAGAAGGTGTAGGCTGCTGCTGCTGCTGCTGCTGCTGTTGATGAAGATAACACAAAATTGGCAAGAGAAATGAAGAGAAGATCTAAAAATGCAGTTACAATCACAGTACTATTTTACTCTCTACCTCTAATGGAAACCCCCTATCTCTCTCTCCCCCCCTTCCCCCATCAATTGATTGCGTTCTTAGCCTTGTGTGGCTGTTGGTTGGGTCATTTAGTTGCCAGTTTAGCTACAGATTGGCTGTTGGCTTGTCTGTCACTTGTTGGTGATGGCAAAGAGAAGTTTTTGTTGCTATTCTGCCACAATATAATTTTTGGCCTAATGAAGCATAAAATGGCAACAACATTTCTCATTGCTTGATACCAACAACAACAACAAACAACAACAACAAACAACAACAACAAAACAACAACAACAAAACAACACAATCATCACAAATATCATCAACATCATCATCATCATCATCATCATCATCATCATCATCATCATCATCATCATCATCATGATTATTATTGTATACATCATTCTATTTGCTCATTGTCATTGCCAGCAATTGCGTTGCAAGTAAATTCTTAAGCCAGTTGCCAGTTGGCAATGTTTGTGAAAGTCCAAAACCGCAGATCAAGTTGGCTGGGCAATCGTGTTTACCCTAGAGTAGGAGTCGCTAGACATTGCCATTGGGCTGGGGGTCAGATACGGGGACGCGACAAATATACACACAAACACAAGAACACACACACACACACACATACACATACACATACACAAAATCACAAACAAATACACATAGACAGGAATGGCATAGACAACGATGTTGCGGCTTCACTGGTTAACTGGCATTTGCAGACGGTTGGCTGGCGCACTTGAATTTCGATTCCCATAATTTTGCAAATTATGCAGAAACATTCACGCACACACACACAACACACACACACACACACACACACACAGAAATACGGCATAGACAACTGGGCCCAAGACATAGATAAACGCAACAGATTGTGGTCTCTGTGAGTAGCCCAGGAAATGGACATTGACGACATCACAAGGCATCAACAACAGCAACAGCAACAGCAACATCAACATCTCTGACCAGCATGTGGGAGAGATAGAGAAAACCTGACGATGTCGACCCATAAAAAATGCTCCTCAACAGCAACAGCAACAACAACAAAATTTCAAATAAAAGAAATTGCATTGTGGGCATCCTTCATCAAAGTCAGGTGAGTGCAGTCATCATATACATATATATATATATATAGTGTATATATATAATCATAGTCATAATCATAGTCATAAACATTGCAATGCTGCTGCTGCTGCTGCTGCTGGTAATGGTGTTGTTGCTGTTATTGTTGCTGCTGGTGGTGGGAATGATTTTTGGGTTGGTCTTAACTGCCAACACTTGAGTGTTTCTTACTTTCTGACCCTCTTTTTAAGCCAGCGCCATTTGAATGGGCTTGTCAAAGTGTCAACACATTTGAACTTGGCCTTGAACTTGTCCTCCTTACAGAATATCAAAAAAAAAAAGAATCATCCAGCTGCAACATCAACTCCGAACAGCAATAGCAAACTGCAACAGCAAACTACAACAACAAAGAGCAACAGCAACATTCTCATCATCATCAACAACCATTGCTGACTACTGTGAAACAAATTGCCTGCCCATCCAAATGCATTTGATAGTTTTTGATGCTGTCAGCTTCACTCACACATAAACTTACACCTTTAAGGCACACACACACACACACATACATACATAGCACACTTTTTACACCTTAGACCTAACACCTTAACACAATTTACACCTTACACCATTTCCATATGCATTTCCATTAGCATTTGTTGTGGCTGCCATCTTCATCTGTTGGCAACAAGATTTGCCATTAACATTAAAGCCAATCAATTCCTTGGCACAGGCCGTCCATCAAAATTTGTAACAAGCGCCCGCGGCGCACTCAGCTCCTTAAGTACTAGCTGGAACTTCAAGTGGAGCTTCAACTGTTTTGCTCAAGCTTCAGCTGTAGTAGTAGTAGTAATGGTAATAGTTATAGTGAATCATTGGGGCTTGGTCTAGGGCCAATAAGCACACTTCTTTTGCCAGCTATTTGACATGGCCTGACGCGCAAAATGATTAACATGTTGACTGCTGGAGCTAAAGCAAAGACTCTGTCAGTTCCAACAGCTATGGCAACAATTCTGGCCGCAGCGTGACGAAAGATGCCAACAACAATCAACAACAAACAATGCCTCAAACGCTGAATCACTGCATCAACATCAACATCAACAACATCAACATCAGCAACAACATTAACAACAACAGCAAATCCAAGCCGGAGGATTAACCCACGCATTTTCAGAATTGAACATCAATAATGATAGGTGATGATTCCTGGGAAGACAAAGACCCTATAAAGCTACTCTAGCTCAATGAATCAATGAATAGAACTTAACTATTGTTTCACATAACTCAAAAGGTACTTAATATGTATATATATACATATATATATATATATATATATATATATATATATAGAATCATTCAGGAAGTTGTTTTATTGCCAAAGTTAAGGTAATTAGTTCTTGGCCTTGAAAACAACAGTAACAGTTTTTGATATGTTTCTTTGATATCATTGTAATAAAATTGTTGCACTTTATATATATATATGCATACACATATATATATATATATATATATATATATATTTTGATATATAATTAGAGGCCACTCCAGTGGCAGCAACAAAGCAATGCCACTAGGAGAGACTGACAGATGCGGTTAGGCAGGCTCATTAGAGCGATCGCTGATGGCTTTAGATGTTGGGGATGAGGCGTCGCTTTAGCCAGCCTTTTGCTTTGACCAGCACGAAAATTCAATTAAGCCAAATTACAATCCTAAAGCAAGAAAGTGATTTGCAGCCAAAGTAAGAATGATGCCACCAGCTTTTACGTTTAGCTGAAGTTCAATTTGAAAAATTTTTGGCCTTTAAGCGCAATTGCCAACACTCAACACAGTTGGTAGGCTAAAATGGAGTTGAGTTGTCAAAAGGTTAAAATTAGCATTGACCCTTTGGGGCATTTTGGCCATCTAATGGGCCTTTGGCTATCTGTTTATCTGGTATATCTGGCTTGCTAAATTCACCGTTATAATCTAACAGCCTCACATCCTTTGACAAGATGGCACGCTTGAACGCCCAGTTGGCAGTTGAAGTATCCCCAAAAAAAAAGCACCATTTCTTTATATATTTCTCTACTATTTCCTTTCCCCCTTTTTTTATGTAACTCTAGTTGTTGTTCGCTTTGTTTTTGTTTTTATTTTTGTTTTTGTTTTTGTTTTTGTTTTTAACGATCAGCTGTTAGCTGGAAGATCAAGCTTAGATCCAATTAGTTACCAAAGTTTCATTTCTCCTCGGGGAGGCCTTGTTAGTGAATTCATCGTTTTAACTACCCGTAGAAACGGCAACAATGACAAGAACAAAACGTAGGAAACGAGAGAACGAAACGAATGAAATTATGATTAAGTGCTCTACGTTTGTTGAGTTTTCCAGTCTAAATGAAAGTTACCTTGACGAATGACCTATTTAGCCATAATACCAAAACACATAGACATACACATACAGACACAGACACTCCTATACACATACACAACAACAAAAAGGTCAAAGATAAATGGCGTGCTGTGTCTGAAAAACTATAGAACCCACAAACCAGAACCCAAAACCCAAAACTTAAGAAACCAAAAGACAAAAAACACAAAAATAAAAACCTCATAACAAAGCAAGAAGAACACAGGAATCTCAAATCGGGGCAAGTCTTTAATTAAATTATTATTTTTGTTCACCCTCTGCCATTCTTTCTATGTGCATGTCTATAGCCATTATATGTATACATATATATTTATATATATTTATATATATAAAAGTCTAAGAACTTTCACTCATTTAAAAGTTAAGCCAAAGCTTTTGATAATTACAATTATAGAGCTCATCACATAAATAAACTTTCATAAGCTTCCTTCCTGTCATATAGCCACCAAACAGACATATATCATGCTATATTATATACCATATGTCATACATATATATATATATATACTATATAGATATGTGATCTTTATCTGCATGCAATCTGCTACAATGAAAGTTAAGCTCCCTCTTTTGTATACGCCACTGGCGCCTATGCTAGCTCAATTAAGTATTTACCGCTTAAATGGAACACAAACAAGCCCAACCCAAAGTCAATTCAATCCAATTCCATCCAATTCAACCAAAGAGCAAACGAAACCAAACTAAAACCCAAACCAATAAAAACAAATCAAATCAAGTCATTGAATATCAATAAATGTCCCGAAGCATATTTGCATTTACCAACTAAAACAGAGAAAGAGAGAGCGTACTAGAGTGAGAGAGATTTAGAAGTCAGAGAGCATCAATTGAGTTCGTAACATATAGCTTGGGGTCATACACTCATTGAGTTTATAACAGAATATCTCTGCTTCTGGGCTTTTCAATTTGGTATGATTAAAACATCAGAATGCCTTATGATTGTGGCATAATTATATAAATTAAAGAGCGCTTAGAAAATTCAGTTGTTCTAATGACCCACAAATTGTAAAGAGCTGTAGGAGCGATATTAATCTCCAGTTTGCCCACATTCTTAATACCAATACCAATACCAATACCAATACCAGTACCAATAGCAATGGCAATGGCACGAAAACCCATTGATGCTCAATTGATTCCACTTGATTCCCACAGCATCAGACAAACTCACATACGCATTCCAGTAATGTCGATTGTTACTAGATGCCTAAAGATCTATGCCGATTGACCAAAACAAAAACACATATATACAACATATAATAATGATCACCATGATGATCATAATGATGATCATGATGATGATGATGATGATGTTGGCGAGGGCAGAATCATTGCAAATTACAAGCTTTTGTTGAAAATGAAATCAGCTTTTATGAAGTCAAATGCATTAAATTTTTCTACTTTCTTTCGTTTTTAGTTTTCTTATAGATTTGGGTTAAAAGCACACAAATTGTTCCATAAACGTTTGTAACATTACGAATATTTGGCTCAAAAAATTTAAGTATAGTTAATAACAGCAAAAGATATAGAAGTAAACGATCTGTTCATATCATTTATAAATGAAGTTATATATGTGAAAACAGTTTAATTCAACAGATTTTAAAATTGCATTTTAGACTTCTCTTCATGTCTTCTTAACACTAATAAAGAAGAGTTAAACAGGGCTAATACTATTGCTAAAGAAAGTGTCTACAAACTACCACAAAGTATATATATATACAGTATATACCGGTTATATGCAAAACCTATAGTGCAGAATATTTTTTGCATATATTGGATATTTCTTTTTAAGCAATCGTGAGTTAAAAAAAAAAAACAGAGTATTAAACAGAATATTAAATATAAAATGTGATCAAAAATTTTAATATTGTTGTCCCACAGCTAATAATTTGTTTACAACCAATAAAATTTATATGAACTGATTCCAAATAAACGATTTTATATTTGTTTATACACAATATTTTTTTATAAGCAAATATTTTGCATTGATGAGGCTAAACTTAGTTCTTAGTTCTTTCATGAAGTTTAAATATAACATACTTTTGCATTTATTTAAATAATATTTGTATATCAACTGTGCATCTTATAACCGATGTATACTGTATAGCGTTTTTAGTCAAGTTTTTTTTAGCCGCTTTTTAACAAAATTTTTCTTATTTTTAATTAGTGATAAAAAATGACAATTTTTCCACTTTAATTAGCCCTAATTCTGCCAATTTTTGACAGATTTAAAAAAAAAAACATACTTTTTTAAAGTCCTGGGATTTACTCCTGTCGAATTCAATTGGTTTTATTCAAATCTGAGACATTGAAAATTTTTGCAATTATTGCAGTGTTACCCCTTGACAAAATTGCAAAAAATTAAAAAAAAAATTTATTTTTGTTTCTTTGTTATTTTTGATGACAAACGTTAGTACTGATCCTTTCGACCCTAGAAAGATATAAAAGGTTATATTCGGTGAAGTATTTGTAAAGATTTTAAGCAATTTTTTGCATTAATGAGGCTAAATTTAGTTATAAATTGTGCCATGATGTTTAAAAATAACATAATTTTGCATATAAGCAATATTTGCATATAAGCTATACATTATTTAACCGATATATACTGTATATACATAAATATCAATCGATCAATAGTCAATCAAACCAGGTAGCTGCAGTAGTCCATAATTCATGGAGTAACTATAAATATTACACCAATATCTGTCCTAGAAACATAGCCCAAAATTGTTTTTGAATTGAACCTGAATATATATATTTATATCTGAATATTTCCTCTTATGCTTTAGCATTTGAAAAATAAGTAGAAAGACCAACTCCTAGTTGCAACATAACGCTCTTCTAAAAGCCCTGTTTCATTCTGCCTTAAAACATAGACATACGCTTAGCAAGTTTCTAAATGGGTTAATAGATTTGTCAATTATTTATGTTTGAATGCATCAAGTAACATTACCAGTGCTGATTATAACTGTTGATTCATCAGTTAATTGCATGTTTAAAATCAATTAAAAGCCAGGTGTCAATTCGATAAGGCAAGTTTACGTTAATACTAACTTAAATTTTAACTACGTATAACTCTAACCGGAACTAACAATTCACAAAATGACAGCTAAACAACTGTATGTTGTGCGTTCTCTCTCTCTCTCTCTTTCTGTCTCTCTACAAATATATATGCGTGTGTGATTGTGTGTGTGTTTGTGTGTAACGAACACCTGTGTCTCATGCGATCATCTTCGCATCGTTTTCAATTGCCGCTAATTGTGGACAGTACCAAGAACCGTAGGGACAACCCACAGATACAAATTGCAGCATTGCCGTAACTGAGGAACTGTAAAGCAACATAACAGCCCATTGGGGTATACTTTTGAAGCATTGGTTTCGACAAGGAACAACAACAACAACAACAACAACAATAACATTTTGTGAAGTGAATAAAACCGTTACGTTACCATAAAAGAAATGTATAGAACAGACTTTTCAATGCTTTTACCATTGACGAATTGACCTTTTACATTGGCTCAAAAGTTGAAAATCAAAGATTGCATTACACAAACAACAACAACAACTAAGAGAAGTACTCACATGGGCTCGTATGGGCCCTGTCTTAGTTGGCCAAAATGCAAATGACCATTGTCTATGTTTGTTATGTACTTGTAGGCGATTGCAATCGTTCCGTTCGGTTAACTGCGATTCGTGTCGCCACTGAAGTGGAATCGCCATAAAAATTATCAAAAAAAAAAATATATATATATATATATATATATTGTATCCTATGGAATTCATACCACGAAAATATATAAATAAAGCAATACATAACAAAAAAGAAAGAAAAAAAAAGTAAGAGTAGTTTGTTTTTTCTTATAGATATTTTATTTATTGTGGTTTGGGGCATTGACCCCCTAACCCGGCAATTGACATAATCAGCCATTGTTTTTACCATTCTGGGTCACCTGCCACATTTCCAACGTGATCAAATCAAAAATTCTTGTCATTAAGATCGCTGCCTGATTATTTTTGCAGTTCATTTGCGAGCAACCGAACACCAAAGCAACACAACAACAGAGTAACAGAGCAACACAAGATGAACATTGGTTCATCAGTTGTCAGTTGAACTCAAGTTAGAAAAGTAGAAAACTACTGATGTGTAAGTAGTTTTGCGTATGTTTTGGCCTGATGATGATTGCTCTTGCCACATTGCTAATGGATCGTATACCGTTAGTCGTTAGGCATTAAAGCGATCATAATTCGCATACGCTTCATATTTGACATTAAAGTATGGCGTTACAGCCACAATACAAACGGAACCACTCTGCACTGATCACAACCACAAATAATTAAGCATATTGCTTTAATTATCAACGGTATTTACTAGAAAAGAATGCCATTTTGCCTAATAGATGAATATCATGAATATCATGAATATCATGAATATCAACTACAACTACAAATTAAAAACAAATTTCATGTAAAAATAACTAGAAATGTTTTCTTTATTGGCTCAAAGTAAGCTGCAGTGAATTCACTAGAACTAACTGCAGCAGAAGCTTCTGATTTGCAGCAACATATTACTATACATCTTCGATAATGACGTATTTTAATAGGCTCTAACTACCTTCAATTTAAAGGCTCACAAGAACCCCTTTTAAGACATTTCCTGCCTTAATCATAATTATAGCACTATTACATTTGTTATAGCCTTATATACTAAGCCTAAGGGGAAAGGAGTGTAATAAATTGGCACCTTAAATTAACATTTACTTGAAGCCTTTACTTAACAAGTAATTATACTTAAAAAACTTAACAAACTTTCCATTTATACTTTATTTTAATAGATTACGTAGCAAGTTAATTGTTTATATTTAACAGTGTACCATAATTGGGTATTGCCAGAGTTAACATTGATGCTAAGTGCGCAATAACTCTGATTAAAGTGATGCACATTAATCAGTAAGAATAAACATAAAACATGGCAAAGCCAACTAAGCAAATATATATATATATAAATAATCGATAACTCTAAGTGATTAATATATATATTCTTAAGCCTTTTGTACAAATAAATATAAATATAATATAAATGTTATATGTTATATAATCTAATATTAAATAAGCCATAATAATAATAAGAAGAAAATCCAATTGTAAACTTTTCTTAAAAATTTATTTTTATTAAGAAATACAAGTTCCTCGATGACCTGTTTATGTCCTTTATGTCAAATATTTCAGTGCCGGCTAACCATTAAGGTGTACCTTTAACTCATAAAATGATCATGATTACAATTTAAGAAACTAAATTATTAATTATTAATTGGAAGCTAAATACAAAGCAACCTGCCGCGTATTAGTTACTATAACTAAAGCCATAAAATGGAATTAATTATATTATTTATAACTATATATAATAGCATTTAATTATAATTTATAAAAGGTTTGCAAAGAATTTTAGTTTGCAAACATTTGGCATGCAAAAGAATTAAATCATTGGCTCAGCCTAGAAGTATGCAACAATAATTTTTAAAGATGCAGCAAGAAAATATGCAATGTTTATAAGGCATTAATTTTTTCCTTTTATTTTGCAAATATCAATTTTTTTTTTTAAATCCATTCTTTAATGCATTTTATTTAAAGACAAATATTTAATACAAAAATTTGCAACTAACTGCTGCACCATATTGTTGCTTGTCATGTTGAAATATTTTTTTTGCTTTGAAATCGAAATTGAAACCATTTGCAAGCGTTTGAAAGTAACACCTTGGGAAAAGAAACAATTTTTGGCAAAACCCAATGGAATTCATGTCATCTGTGCATTGGGGCAATCGGCAATGAAGCCAACAACAGTTTGCGGCAAATGGCTAACACATTGTTCCCGCCCGTATTTGCTGGCCAACTGGCTGGGCTACTAGGCTGGCTATTGTAATTGTTGAGTGCCTGCCAAATTGCATCACAATGCTGGTTAGTCAACATAACATACACTCGCAAACATGCACACACACACACACACACACACACACACAACCATATAAACATACATATATAAATATATATAAATATAGATACTAAAACTGGCATACTCACTTAATAACGTCGAACGACTATCACCAGGCGCTAGTAGCAAGTTTCGCTTTATAGCGACCAAGCAATCAACCGCCCGCCCGCCTGTCCGCCTGGCCACCATATGTGCCCAGTCATTGTAACGGTGGCTTTCATGGCGCTTGCCACAAAAAATAGTTGCAAGCAGCCTTTGGCTCGTGCCAGTACCACTACTAGCTAACGGGGAAGCTAACAATGCCAAACAATCTACCTACCTAATATACCCAATATACACCCCCCCATAGCACCCTGCAATTCTATCTAAATTCCGTATTTAATCTGTAAACAAGTCACTTTCTTTAAATATTAATTTTCCTTTTTTTGGCAGCTTCCTCCAGTGTCTACATCAAAACATTTATACATCTTATGCAAAACATCTTCAACTGCAGTTATGAGTATTTGAGGAGACATTGTGTATGTGTATGTTTGTGTGTGTGTGTGTCTGTGTATGTCTGGGATACGTTGCATGTGGCACGTCGTCGGGCTTGTCAATTCGAAGGTCTTCTCAAAGCCAGAGCAAAGCAATTTGGCAATTAATGGCCATTAGCGTATCAAATTTATGGCCTTGCTAAATGTATCTGTATCTGTAGCTAGACATATATATATATATAGACAAAGATATATGTATCTGTATCGAAAGTATCTGTTAGAGTATCCAAGTCCAATGCACATTAGATGCACAAACTTATGCATAGTTGTGGAACAAGTTTTTATGCATTTTCTTTAGTTTTTTCTTGCAACACTTTTGGCGAAACTAAAGTATTTCATGCTCTTAACCCGTTGATGTTCAAGGTTCAACTGCCATGCAACATGCTACAAAAACAATTGTCAGTTATATATATATATTTTTTTTTAATTATCCCCATAGGGCCAATATCATAATGTCAAATAAAAATAATAATTATAGTACTTAATCTACCAACAAAACAATAGTTACTCATTATAAGAAATTTCGCTTTCATTATATTATTGCTTTGTGGCTGTGGCACGATTGAATTTATGTGGCTGCCACTGAACTGTTTCTTTTACCAATTTTGTCATATTGCGACATTTTCTTTTATATTTATTTATTTATTGTTTTTGCTATTGCTATTGCTATTGCTGTTGCTGTTGCTGTTGCTGTTGCTGTTGCTGTTGCTGTTGCTGGACACAAGCTAGTTCTGCCAGTTGGATAGGAGACTGGTCCACCGTTTCACCTGGTACCTGGTCCATTCACTCATTCAGCTTATGCCTTTTTTTTGCTCTGCGTCTGCGGCGTGTCTATCATGGTTTAGCAGCCACCTGCTTTACTCTTTATACGTTTCATTTTCATTTGGGGATATTTGGTACCAAAGCCAAAGATTCGGACTTAGCCCCAGAAAATACGCTCCACACCTCGTTGCCTTTATCTCTGCATGTTGTGGCCTCCATGCCAATTGCATTCGCCTGGTTTTTTTAGTGCATATTATGACTTCTGCTTGTTTGCTTTATTGCGCTTTTCCAACACACACACACACACACACACACACATACATACACATTTATACATATGCACCAACGCACACTCGCACACCCAGTTACACAAAGGCGGCTCTTGCACTTGCAACTGCATTTTGTATCTCTGCCTTTGTCTCTGTCCGTATGCTTCACCCCACACCTTCTCCTCCTTTATTGCTTCCCTGCCTGGCTGGCTGACTGCCTACCCTCCTCCTCCTCTCACCTTATTTTAAATCCATCTGTACGATTTCAAGTCTTCAGCTTAAGAGCTCTGCCTGTATTTGCTCTGCTCGGCTCGCGACTAACCTCGGCTCCGATTTTGGGCCCCGTCCATTGGCTTCCAGCACTGCTCACTTTGGCGGCGCCTGATCAGTCGCGGTTTTTACTTTCATCGCTTCGGTTGAGCATCGTCGTCAACCAAGTCCAAGACGCCGCCGTGTCCACCAAACAGTTTTGTGTCTCTTTACCTTATTTTTCATTTGTTTTTTTTTTTTAGTGCTTTTACTTATTACCTTTGCTGTGTTGTTTACCTTTCCAATTACCACCCCAGCGCAACCCATTGCACCCATCGCATACCTCATTAAAATTGCGTGGGCTTTCAGCTGTTTTATTGTTTATGTTTTTTCTATTGTTTATGTTATTATCATTTGCTATTGTTACAATTACTTAACAATTCAATTCCAATTTGTTTCACCACTTTATTCGTAATTGTTTATCCCACGCAAATATCTCCTCTACGCGTTAACGCGGAAGGGTTCGGTGGGTGTTTTACCAAAAATAACAACAAAAGGGTTCAACACACCCAAGTGATTTAAATTGTGAAACGATTCCATATAAAAATCTAATAAAATCTTAAATCAATATCGAACATTGTCCAAAATAAAGGACAAAGCAGTAAAATAGTCTACGGTTTGGAAGAGATCTTACGGAGGAAATACCCGTAGTACTATCGAACTATATGTAAGTTAAACTTTCTACCGCTGGACCATGTGCAATCGATGAGCTCTTGGAAGTCAAGTGGATGAAAGCAAAAGTCTTTGAAACTTTTCTGATTTTCATAAAATTGAAAGGAAAATCAATAAAATCAATGTAGGGCAAGGGGATTTTTCAGCTTTCCCTTTGGGAAAGGAAATCAAATTACTTTCTAACACATTAGTAAAAAAAAAACCTTAACTTGTATTATTTAGGGAGAGAGAATTGTATTATACTATACATATATTGCATATAAAGAGATTTATAAATAACACCACATAACATATAAGGATATGGGATAAAATTTGAAAGGAAGAACTGAAGTTTCTGCAATTCTTAGTTTGAAATTTACCACAGAGCAGGTTTCCCGATTAAGTCTATTCGGTCACTGAGCTATCAGTTATGGTTAGAGTCTTTTAAGGTGTGATAAATGTATGAAGAACGTAATATATTTAATTGGAACTAATAGAAATAATTTCTCTATTGCCAAACTAGATCATAATGGGGTAATGTAAGTCGAGCTCAGTTCAGTGGTATTAGCCATATGTTTTCAATCACGTCGGGTAATGATTGATCAATTTAGATCAAAATATAGAAATTGCATAATAAGGTGAAAACTGCAAAATGCTGTGGCGAAGATCATCACACCAATGTGAATTTGATGGCGAGATGCGGAAGTTATGTAAGAAAGGCTACTTCGGGCGCGCGCGGAGTTTTTTATATTGCATTTGGCAGCGAGTTCGACTTTGGCATCGGCATCGGCTACGGCTATGGTTATGGCTATGGCTATGGCTATGGCATAGGCAGCATCGACTTTGGCATCACCATTAGCCATCGACCACCGTCAATGGACACAACAAGTTTAACAAGTTTAACCAGGAAATTTTGTAATTTTCCTCTTGTTGCTTTCACAGCAGCTGTGGAAGGCTGTGGCAATGCGAGCAACCCGACAACCTGCGGCTAACAACAAAACAATTAAAGCCATAGATGAAAATCGGATCATAAACAACTGCTAAAAAAAATTATAACCATTCAATTGGGCGGAGGTGATATATATTAGGACTCAAAATAGCTTATACATATATGTGAAAAGAAATAGAGTAATATTATATGGCATATATAGATCGGATATGTCTTAAAGGGTTTCCCTGTAGGGGCTTACCACAGCTCCTGACGTACTGCCGTCAAGTTTGCTTTGTTTTAACCCAATTTGTTGTATATAATTAAGTGAAATATAAGATAACAATAATCTTTTTTAATATAGGTACACGCTGTGAACTATTTAATGTTAATTATAATATAACGATGAGAGCGAGAAGTGAGAACTGCAACGTCCAGAAGACACAACATAATACATAAGAAAATGCATACAAGCGATTAGAGAATTAGACTGAAGAGAAGTTGAACAAATTTTGAAAATAGGAATACGAAATAGAAGCCAAAGTTTAAGGAGACGAGCACATTGACATTATGTCAAGGGAATCGCTCAGGGTTAGGGCTAACAATCCTGTTGTTGGACTATGGAGAATAGTGTTCGTGCTTCTGGTCACTGGTAAAAGTCATGCCGTGACTTTAACAACCAAATCAAATCAAACCGAGCTTAACTCAAGATATAAATCGGAGCCTGTCAAGACATTGAGTGCAACAGAACGAGTCGGATATACTGCAGCGGAACGATTGGCCAGCAGGGATAATATAACCATATTACATGAGGTTAACGATGGGGATCCACCATTAGCACTTAATCTACACGAGATACTACCATTGAAGCCATCGAAAAAGAAAGCCATCTTGCCACTGGAGAAGGTTCTGCCAAGCATTGAATATGTAAAGCCGCATGTGCTCAAGGACTACGAACTGCATCCGGTTACGTTTGACTTCAATTTGGGTGACTTAGAAGATTTGGAGCATGAGGTAATCAAAAAGGGTGATCTTAGCAGCGAGGAACAACACGTTTTAAGCAATGGGGATAACATTGAGCTAAACTATAAGCCTACAAACATTGAGGATAATGATACTGTTGATGTAGATATTTCGGTATTATCCGAACTTAACTCAACTGAGCAAACTATAACCACAACAACACCAACAACAACAACAGCAACCACAACAACCCAACTGGCAACCACTATCACTGTACCAACAACCACGGCCACCTCTCACATACTGAAAATCCTGCGCAACAAACCATCCAGCAAGAAGGGTCGGGAGCTGCTCAAGCAAACCGATGATGATATGCAGCTTAAGACACTAGGCAGTAATATTAATAGCATCAGTCGATATCTAAGCAGCAACAATTCCAGCAATGCCAGCGCCATTACAACAGATGCTCTCTATGATACGGCCAACTATTTTCAGATTGTGACAAGTCTCTATGATCATTTCTACTGGCAAAGCTCCGATATACGTACCAAGGTGCGCATCCTATGTGGACTCGAAATGCAATCCTATTTAAATGCATTGCACTCCAGCTTCGAGTGGGCTCAGAAGGGTAAGTACATTCCGTAGGATCTCAGTTCTACAAAATTATTTGTAACCTGTTAGGGAACTCGGGATCGAAAATATCATCCTGTAATGGAACACGTGTTAACACATTGCAGCTCCTTATATTTTCATGGGAACATTTACATCCTGTAAACAAGCTCAAAGGTTTCCTTGTCTTCCTATTTCTCCGATTTTGAGCAATGGCACTTTCAATAGACCTTCTATATAAGCTTGTTTATCATTGCAGTCATTCTAATTCACTGTTGTCCTTAGTGGGTTCATCCTTATATAGAATTTCCTAATCTAGTTTATTAAAGATCAATAAGGATCTGCTTTATCTTCATTGTTAACAGCATTCCACATTAGAAACATCAAAGAACATCAAGGAATCTCTTTCTATAGCAGAAGAATATTTGAGTATACAATTTTGTAGTATATCTTTGATATACAATTATTCCTTGATTATAGCCTACGATACATCAGGACGCTATCGTGGACAGTTGATGTTTGGTAATGATAAGTGGCTGGGTCAGCTGACTTTTTGCCTGGAGCTAAATAGGAAATTGCCCAACGTGGACAATAGGCACTTTGAGATGGAATTTTATGTAGCAGATATATCGTTGCATATGCCACATAAAAACAAAACGGTGAGGCAAACAGTTACACATTGAATAGATAAAACTTAAACTAAAATCTTATAAACCAAATGATACAGCAAATGCTCAGTTTAGGTGAGTGTCTGCCCAAGTCGTGCTCGGCACACGATGTACAGGCAATATTATCACTGGATCCCTATGCGCGCATGCTAACCCTGTTGGGCACACACAATACGAGCATGCAACAGCCACCGTTGCAAGTGCTACGCGTACGCACAGTACCTGGCTTATATAGCCACTGGCGGCAGTTAAAGTTCCAGGTGCTCATGTGAGTGGATGCAGGTGGGATACTGCGTAGAAGTAATAATAATATGGCTTACTCTATATAATCCCTGTAGAAGCTTTTTGCTAACGCTGCTACTGGTCATTATACTGGCCACCTATTACCAGATGAAGATTGATGAACGAAGATTGGTGGCTGCGCCCATAGCAGCAATTAGTGGCAAGTGTGATGCTACCTCCAAGAGTGGAGATTATGAGACTGCCTACTATGGCAAACCCTTTGAGCTATTCCAAATGCGTCCCTTAGGCAGTAATGGTATAGTAGCCACTGCGGATAGTGCACTGGATGCACAGATTGATATGAATGGCAATAGACAGCGTCTTGGAGATGTGCCCACAATAGCTGTGGATGCAGCAATGTGCGGTGAGACAACAGCTTCAACCTCGGAGAGCAAACAACCTGAGAAGACTGAAATGATCGACTATCAGGTGGAGACAGGTAGCTGTACTGGAGTGGCTGGTACCTATGAGGCTGAACAGCCAATAGGTATGCTATGCATAAACGATTATCCTTTCTATATATATTTAATATCCTTTAAATGCTTACAGCTCTGCATCAACAGCTGCTGCTGTGTTTTGCACTGCAAACAAATGCCAAAGCTATTCTTAATATAGACAAGACCAAGGAGGTAAGTTTCTTCAATAATATTTCCATCAGATTGATCTCTATACATCGAATCCTTGCAGACGCACACATCCTGTTTACATGGCATGCGCGTCTTCTCTGTACTCTGGACAATGATGGTACACACATATCTACAAATGTTTGCCATTGGCGAGAATAAGGTAAATTCCAAACTTAATTTCATATTTCCTTCAATATCATCAATCCAACAATATCCTTTTACATCCTTTACAGTTCGAGCGTGTTATCACTGAGCGTTCATTTTGGTATCAGATTATTGGCAATGCCACCTTCTCCGTGGATTCGTTCTTCTTTATAAGCGGCCTGCTGGTCACACTGCTCTATATGAAACAGAATCGTAAACATCCATCGGAGCCTTGCAAGTTCATTAAGCGCAGCTGCCTGGATACGCTGCTATTGCTTATCTATCGCTATATGCGTCTCACACCCGTCTACCTCTTTGTGGCAGTGTTCAATGATTTTGCCGTTAGACAGGGTCTGGACTCATCCGTATTCCAGCCAGCCAAAATTGAGCCCAATACATGCCGCATCTATTGGTGGCGCAACATTTTATATATCAACAATTTCTTTCCACAGCGTGAGATGTGCATGATGTGGAGCTGGTATATGGCGAATGATATGCAATTCTATGTCATGGGTTCCCTCTTGCTGGCCTTTTCCAGAAAGTAAGTATCGAAAATTATATGCCCCATATTATGTTGCACTCAATCCTGTTATTCCAATAGATATTTTAAGGCCATGGCATTGACGCTGATCACCTTTCTGGTGAGTTCCTGGAGCATTGCTGGCGTTATATCCTTACAGCATCAATATACTCATAAAGTGGCCTTGCCATTCGAATCCTTTGACTATCTCTACGACAAGCCCTGGCAGCGTGTGGGTGCCTATATAGTGGGTAAGTATTAGCTATATATATCTATATATATATATATAATATTTATATATATATATATTCTTTTATAGGCATGATCGCTGGCTATGCCTTATATAAGGTAAAGACACCGCCACAGATCTCCAAGCAGCTAAACCTAAGCCTTTGGGCAGCCAGTCTTGGTCTGCTGTTCCTTTGCGTTTTTGGCGTTTGGGATGGTGAGCTGAGTACAGTGAACACTGCTTTCTATGTGAGCATAGGACATACTGCCTTTGGCTGTGGTTTAGTTTGGATTGTGCTCTCCTGCTGCTGGGGTCATGCACCCATGGTCAATGCAATACTCTCATATCGTGTACTCTGGCCGCTGTCACGTCTCACCTATTGCGCCTATCTCATACATCCAATCATTATGTTCATCTGTTCATCACATATGAGTGGCACTGTACATCTGAATAATCCAATGATATTAACCATGTTTCTGGGCAATGCTGTTGTCTCCTTCAGCACAGCCTTTGTCATCTCTGCATTATTCGAGGCACCAGTTATACGCATACTTAAGATCTGTTTCAAAAAATGATGTCAAATGATGTAAGAAATGATGTAAAATTATCTAAAACTCTGTATTGTGTGTCTACTCTCCGAATTGGTGTAATCAAGTCTAGTTTTGTTTGCTTTTTTATATCATAATTATTATTATTATTTGTAAATTGTACATAATTTTAGGGTATATATATCATACACACACAAATATATACATACATACACACACACACATACATATATACATATACATACATACATATATATATATGAACAGTTTGCTAATGTTTAATATTTACATATAAAATTTATATCTTTGTTTCTAGTTTGGTTTTTTGTATGTGAATGCAGATGTTGATATTCTTCACAAATATATATGTATATACATATACATACACATATATACATACATATATATTTATGTTTTATGTACTTAACCTACAGATAAAGTGATGAATAGAAGTTTTTAACTTCTTCTCGGCAGATTTGTTTCAATTTGTTAAATAATTTGAAAAGCGAAAAAACGGAAAATTGAAAGTTTAAGCATTTAATTTATTTAAGCCAATTTAAGTTAAAAAGAGTTTTTAAAAGAGTGT
Source organism: Zygothrica quintamaculata (assembly GCA_037044455.1). Classification (NCBI taxonomy): domain Eukaryota; kingdom Metazoa; phylum Arthropoda; class Insecta; order Diptera; family Drosophilidae; genus Zygothrica; species Zygothrica quintamaculata. Next base: position 25,693 of record JBAMBS010001117.1, on the reverse strand, counting down.
GCTATTATTATTATTTTTTTTTTTTTGTTTTTTTTAAGTCGATTTTACGACTTTGTTTTATTTCTACTTTGGGGCTCAGCACGTTTTGGATACAAAAGGTTCTCAAGAAATGCATCCGTTATATCAAAATTGATGCTTGAATAACCAGCGGAAATTAATTCAGTCTCCTCATCTTCTAGCACAAAATAAGCATCGCTAGCCACCAGTGTATCTAATTCATATTCCGGATATAATACTTTTGTTGTATCACGGCAAAATATTCTAATTGCCTGTTGAGCACGACATTTGGCTAATAGGCAAAAGTCAAGTTCCTGACCAACAATTGGTCGCTGCATCAATGCCTGATCAAGTTGTGCCAAAAGACGACGAAATATAAAATTTCTATAGCGCCGTCTTGAATTCTCATTTAGTTGCTGTCGAAAGAGATCACATGGCTGAAAGTGTTCCAGCACAATATATATAATAAGTAGTAGCTGCATTAGAACTAACAGTCCAAGTGCCAGCACTAGAGAACCATCAACATTGTCCACATCCCAATCCAATATGAAATTATCATCAGGTGGATATACCGGTAAAAGATAGTTAACCGTCATTATAAATATTTTGAATACTAATATATATAACACTTTATTATTTATTATTATTGTTGTTATTATTATCACTATAATTATTATTATTATTATTATTATTATTATTATTATTATTATTTATTTGTATGATGTTATTTAGTATTATTCGTTATCGTTTTCCTTTCTCTTATTCTTTTTCTTATTGACACGGATTGGTTGCCAACTGAACCCCAGTAAAATTTTATGTTGAAATTTCGATCTGAGTTTGTGCCTGAACTGACCCACGCACACTAAATCTGTAATATTTACAATTTCGTATTTTTTATATAAAACATATTTATCTATATACAAACATACAAATACTGATCAAAATATATACATATATACACTATACATCAAAAACCGATTCCTGTGATACAATAAAAAAAAATAACTCAATTCCAAATTTTAAAATCGCAAACTTAATGCATACGAACTTCATCTACATTTACTTCTTCTTTGCTTTGCTTTTCCCTCCCTTTCCCCCTAATATATTAGTTGATAATAAATTGTGCATATATATAGTATATAGCAAATTCTCACGATTTGTAAACTTATCAAAAAAATGGGGCTTACTCACGGCATTTCGTGCATAATTCTGATAGCAGCACATGATTTCTCTGTAAGCAGCGACTATAAGGAAGGTAAACAGTAATTGGAGTTGTCACAATTGTGCAATGGACACCAGCAGCTGCATTTGTAGTTCCAAGAAAATGAATATAATCATAGCAATTGTTCTACTTTGTCTAATGAGTAGCTGTCAGGCTCAGAGTCGAAGTTATTGCAAGGCATCTTTATGCCGCAGTGGCACAAAGCATATTGCATGCGGTAATAGGGGTGTAAGTAGGGTTATCAAAAATGTTGTTGTTTAAGTTTATAACAAGCACTTGCCACACACTGTTGCATATAAATATATAGAAATTCCATAGAATTTGTCCAACGAATGCCAAGCTACTGAAAATTGATCGTGCCACACAACAATCAACCGTTGCGGCACACAATGTTGTGCGTCAGCAATGGGCCAGTGGCAAGGGTTATATTAATGTGACGGCCTGTCACATGGCCACAATTAAATGGAATGATGAACTGGCAGAGTTCGCCAAGCTAAATGTACATCAGTGTGTGATGTTGCATGATACATGCCACAATACACCAAAGTTTAAACACTCTGGACAAAATCTTTATCAAAGAAGTTTCACTGGCCAAAATTCTACAGATGCTAAACAAATCCTGACCAGGGCCATCACACAGTGGGAAAAGGAGGGTAAAAACATAACCGCTAAACATCTAGGCCTATATCCTGTTAAGTACAAGGGACCGTAAGTAATAAAGTCAATTGAATACTATATAGACATTCAGCATTAATATTAACTATCATAGTACCATTGGCCATTTCACCTTATTGGTGCACGAGCGTAATACAGATGTGGGTTGTGCCATCGCAGAGTTTGAGAAAAACGAAATGAAAACGCATCTAGTGGCATGCAACTATGCCACAACAAATTTCATTAAATGGCCCGTTTATAAATCCTGCAAGAAAGCAGCTACTAACTGCAAAACTGGCACAAACCCTCATTATCCTGCGTTATGTTCAACGGAAGAAAAAGTCGACACTAACTATGAATATGTCTAGGATTAATTGTTTTGATTTCTTTTTAGAGGCTGTGGAAGGATCCGAAATAGAAATAAAAAGACGATTTTTGTGTTTATAAAGAAAATCTGTTAACATTTGTATATCAAACTTTATTCCCCCAACTAATTGCCCTATCTAATATCCTCTGGGATATCCAGGAACTTTTCTTTCTTAGTATAATTCCAAAATTTCCAAAACTGGTAAGCCCTATTCTTCGCTTGTGGTTTCTCCTTTCTATTTTCCCTTCTATCACTGCTGATTACTGTAGCAAAACCAAAACACATTACATCCCCTGCGCATAGCGGAATTTATGTGAGTTAAGACAAATATTTTCCCTAGAGCTGTTGAAGACCTTATTTGCCATTGATAAAACTGATATATAAACGTGGCTATAAAGTGAGGAAAGCAGTTAATTTAAGTAGTCTCTACTACATTTATAAATATATCACTTTAATCCCAATGAGACAATGTTAAGCTGTCTCGGAAATCTTTTCCCTAAAACAACCTTGAAGAATCTTACGCTTCCAGACGACCTTGATGATGATTAATTTTTTGCCAAGATTTGCGTTTGATATGAAGCAGTTAGATAGATAATAGCTAATAGATATCATATTATCAACAGTCGGTAAGTAATTTCATAAAGTCTTAAGGAAAAGTTTTTGTCAAGGGAAAGTTTTCCCCAATGCCTAAAAGTAGGAGAATAGATTTTGAGTGGAGTAGATTAAGGGGAAAAATTAATAATTAAAGTTAAATAGAAAGAGACAGAGAACATATATGTTTTATATGAGTACCTACGACATAATATAAACTGTATTTCATATACTAAATTTAAATAAACAGTTACATTACATTTGATTGAGCCTATTCGATTGATTACCATCGTCATTAGAAACAATAAACCATAAACACATAAATTTTTCACAAGGGGTAATATATGGATGGGAATTGGGATAGTTGGGTTGAAGGTGTGGTTGTGGTGGGGGAAAAAGGTGTTCAATTGAATTGAATTGAATTGATGGTAGATATAGTTGTAATCGATTTTTTTTTTTTGCCATTTGTTGTTCTTGTTGTTGTTAATTGCTTGATTGATGGCTTGTATGATTGGCTCATTGATGATTAAATAGATGCTTGGCTTTAAAATTATTTGGCAATTATTGTCTTAAATACAGTAGGTCGTTTGTGCGCAGGCAATTGACTATAACAATACGTTTTAATTGTCTCCAAATCAACTTCTGCATCTGGTGATAATATGCAAATAACACCAAGCCGATGACCCCACAATTTATTGGGTATACCCAATACGGCAACATCATTAATACTCGGATGCGAGATGAGCGCCTTCTTAATCTCTGAGCCATAGATCTTATAGCCACCAACATTGAAGACATCCGTTGTTTTGCTTAAAAAGTGAAAGCTACCATTTTGATAGGCGCAAATATCCCCAGTTTTGAGGAACTCCTCCGTTGAGTGCTCCGGTAACAGTTGTTGCAGCGATGTCCGCGCCTTCAACTCCTGTTGCGGTGTTATCTTTAATGGAAATAAATGTTGCCCAGCAATTTCCAATTCACCAACAACTGTATTAAGCACCGGTATATGCTCAATGTTCTGCTGTTCAGTTGCAACATTGAAACCAGCTGATTCACTTTTACAGGTGACCAGTTGATCACCTTTATTATTAACCAGACGTGCTGTTACACCCACCAATGGTGCACCTAATGTACCGGGTCGATAATCATTATTACAGGATTGCGTTTGCTCCTCCAAAGCTGGACCCAATACCAATCCCGTCTCCAGCATGCCATAATATTCAAGTATATTCTGTCCAGTTATTTCGCGCCAGCGATAAAAAACTGATTCTGGTAGCAAGCCAAAAGCTGTGGCCATTAGCCGTATCTTTTGCTTACAATGATTTATAATGTACTCCACCATCCTGGAGTCCTGTGCAAACATCTTATCATATTCAGCCATAAGTCGCTTATAGATTATGGGCATGGCCAAAAAGATGTTAACACGCTGCTTAGAGGGACTATTTATGCCCAGCAGCGAACTCCAAGCGGTATGACTATCAAACTTCTGTTGCAACAAAACATTGCCACCAACACCAAGTAGTGCACCAATTGCCGCATGCATGCGATTCATGGATATAATTGGTAGCATGCAATCATTGGCATTTAAATTCCAACTGGATAATAAACAACGCATCTGAGCCTCAATATTACGATGTGTTAGGACCACACCATTGCGTCCATTCGCCGAGCTAGGCGTATAGAGTAACATTGCAGGTGATTTGGTATAGTAATCATTGGGCAATGTACTCTCTGGTATTAGAGCACCATTAACACCAACTAATTGTTTCGCATACATTGTCGTTGATGACACACTATCCGATGTGGGCACAAAACTATGATCCAGCACAATGCTGGCTGCTTGTAGTTTCTGTGCCAAATCCTGTGTCATTGTTTCGCATTCAGGTGTCCCAATTAGCAGTTTTGCCTTACAATCTAATGCCTGACCAAGCAGCTCATCTGCTGCCTGATTTGGCTCCAATGGTACAGCTATCTGTCCAGATATCCAACAGCCCCATTGTATCACTATCCATAAGGCATTGTTTGAGCACAAGAATGCCACATTCGATTGCGAAGCACTACCTAAAAAAAAAAGCATATAAATTTCATCCTATGATTAAGTACTTATTAATATTATAATAGTACTTACCACAAAAGTTGGATATTTGTATGGCTAATTTCTTTGCTGTTATATAAAGCTGAAAATATGTAAATTCACCACAAACATCCTTCACTGCTATCTCATCTGGAAATAGCATTGCCTTCTTAAACGTGGGCACCACAAAATTATTTCGCTCAGCCTCAAGAAAGCTAGCTCGAAGTTTCTCTATAAGTGTATCCTATATAGACACACAAAACAGACATATATATATATATATACACATATATATATTTATATGAATGTTCAGTCAATGATATATATATACATATAGATGAAGGGGAACACTCACCTTGTGTATCAACTCGGCAGAACAGAGGCGCACAAGGGGTCGCCAGTGGCATCGTTGCAAACGTCTCAATGACAACATTATTTAAAAAGTTTTCCAAATGTATTTTTTTCGTTTCTCTCGATGCTCAGTCAAATGATTTGTCGAACCTCAATGCAACACAAAAAATAACAAATAACTTCCAATAAAGTCAATGCCAACTGCGTTAACCTTATTTTTACCATATTATCTATATAGATAAATAACCTTAAACCATATCTTAAAATCGCATACAGTAGGCTTTGTACATTACTATATATTAAGCTTAAGCTGGTCACCAATCATTGTGTGCATGTATATATATATATGTGTGTATGTGTGTGTATTAACAGAGAGTGTTAATGCTAATAAAGAATAAAGAGGAAGAAAGCATGGTAGCAGCTGTTGTTAATGAAACTTGAGAAGAAAGATGTAAATGGTATTCTTTTCGTTTCCTTTTCATCAATTGCATTCGTAAACGTTATTATCCTTCTCTCTCTTTTCTTGCGTTGCTCTCTTTTTGCTTCAATTACCTCTCTATTTTGTGTCCTAATGATATATCTATATAAGATATAACTACTATCTGGAGCAACTCTTCTAGCTCTTACAGATTACTGATTGATATGACAACTTAATTTATATTCTTCTTTAGTGTAGTATTCGCAAACGTTTTTCTTTATATTAAACAACTTTTTAAAACACAATTGTACATAGGTAATTATATATATATATATATATATATATATATATATATTATAGATATAATAGACAGAAGGAAACCTCTTCGACCACACAAGGCATATTTATCCTTGATCAACATTGAGTTGAAACGAGGTAAATATTCATACATTCCCCTCTCTTTTAGGAAGTTTAAGGAACTTATAGATATTTATATAGTAAAAAGACATTGCTTATTATGAATACCTTAACCCATAGCCTTGAAACAATTATCAAGCGTCAGTGTTAAATCCTAAAACTAAAGAATATTTTATAGTTTTTTAGGCACATTTCTACCAGTTGTTTCATTTGCCTGCTTCTTATTACTTTATCTCTCTCTCGCTCTCTCTGCCTCTATATCTCTCCTAAAATGCCATCCTTTTCTGTCTCTAAGAATAACGCTAAAATCTTTGTAGCATAAAAACAATTTATAGCATAAATATATAGAATATAGATCACGAGTGTTGATCTAAGTTCAACTTTACTACAAGCATCTAGATTATTCCCAACCCAAAACTATCCTTCGCTATATGATTTTCACTCCAGCATCGACCGATCTTTATCAAACTGTTTATATAGTATATAGATAAACTGTACATAAATAAGTTTTATATATAGATATAGATACAAATCCATTTGATATATACTTTGATATAAGAAACATAATTTTGTTAACTTTTATAACTTTTATTATAATCGATTTCTTTTTGTTGCTTTTTTTGTTGCTTTATTTACACATTTTATAGAGACGACAAAAAAAATAATAATAAAATAAACATAAAAATAAAAAATGTTTTTTTTTTTAAACGGCTGCTGCAAAAAATAAAAATAATAATAATAATAATAGTCATAATAATAATAAAAGAAATACACAGAAAAAAAATTCACCATTCTTTTGGTATATGCAAATCATAAAATACCAAAAAAAACTATTAAATTTTGTTGTTTTCAACAACAAACTTAAACATGGCGTCAAAGATCAAACTTGCCCCCGTGCCCCGCCCCCCAAAATACAATCCAACCATTATAGATATTACCAGTAAGTATTAACTATATAGCTATATATGTACAATCAAGTAAAATCCTTTGATTTCAAGCTGTCTTTCCATAATAATAACTAAGAGAGAGAATTTCAACCGATCTGAAGTCCCCCTACTATATATATATATATATAGTATATATATATATAGATCTTTCAGTTAAACAGTAGAGCTACAATTTAATGGCTTGTTAATAATAGAGTACAGTAGTAACACGTTATGAACTTCTACATTATTTAGTTTAAATTCAATGCAACCAATTTTTTATGTCTTTTTTATGCAAAAAAAAAATATGAAAAGTTTTTTTTTTAAAGTCAACAATTTTGTTTTTGGGGTAGTACCGACTTATGTAAATCCTATATAAATTAATATTTACGTTTTCATCGAGTTACTACTGTAAACAAAATTTATATCGGAATGTTTTGGATATAAGATATGATCCTTATAATACTTTCTATATATGGAATATACTGCGGATTATATTGAAAGCGTATGGCAAGTTCTGGAATCCTGTTCCTTTCATTATAATCCTTAAAGTTATGGCTCTGGTATGTTATACAATTAGTTAACTTACACAAGAACTTTTACTTTCTATAAAGTATTTATATAATGAATACAAAGTGAATACAAAATGAATACAAAATAAATACAAAGTGAATACAAAATGAATACAAAATGAATATACTTAATCTATGCAACAAAAAAATAGAATAGAAATCATTTTGTTATATTTTCTACTGTTTACTGAAAGATATATATATATAGCTATAGTTATATATCTCTATCTCTCTCTCTTTATTACTCTTTCTCTATTTCTTTATCACTGTTAATTTTGTTTTAAAAATATATTTTGATCTGTTTTATTCGAATGAGATTTTTTGTTACTGAATTGATATTTCTCTTTCACTCTTTTGCTTGTCTCTTTCTCTATCTAACTATCTATGTATCTGTCTGTGTTTTCTCTCTCTCTCTCTCTCTCTCTGTCTCTCTCTTTTCTGTTTATATCTGTCTTTTTCTTTTGCTGTTTGTGCTACGCTCTCTGTCTGTTTTGAGTTGCCCTTAGACACGTTTCGGTTTACTAACAATTGTATAGTTAAGACCGTTATAACTGCGATGATCGAGTGCTGCATCGTTGCTCTTGTTCGTTGTAGGCGTTATGGGCGTGACACAGATACCTGTGCCGCCTCTAGTTAGGATTATATCCGTTGTATTGTTGTTGTTGTTGTTGTTGTTGGCGGGCAGTAAATTGTTGTTGTTGTTTATACTATTTGAATTATTATTATTATTATTACTACTATTATTATTATTATTATTATTGTTATTATTATTATTATTATTGATATTATTATTATTGATATTGTTATTGTTGTTATTATTATTATTATTGTTAATAATATTATTATTATTATTGCTGCTGCTGCTGCAACTGCTGCTTGTATTGCTGTTACTGTTGCTGTTGCTATTGCTGCTGCTTGTGGCAGTATTGGATTTACGTAAAATGCCATAGCCAAGATGACTATCATCGGCTTTGCGAAAACTTTCGGTATCAGGACTAGCAATCAATTCATATTCATTTGGAGGCGGCGGACTGCAACGCACTCGATTCACTGGCAGGGTTACATTCACAATGGTCTTGTATCCACTGGATGTTTTATTGTTTGGCGACAAGAAGTCCAGGCGATCATAATTGGCATCCGACGAGACCAGCACGCCCACACCACCACCTGATCCTATATTGACACCCTCACCAATGTCAATGTCTATTATTTTGGTTGTGCTGTTGCTGTTGCAGTTGTTGTTGTTGTTGTTGTTGTTGCAGCTGTTGAGGCTATTGATGCTATTGATGCTGGTGCCACTGCTGCTGGTTGTTAGATCCTTGCGCTTATCACGCTGCGATTGTGAACGCTGACGCCACAAAATCATTGTCACAGCTAATGGCGGGTATACGTTCACAGTGGCGTACATCACCGACACCACGAGTCTTCCAGGCATCGGTTATATTCTCGATGCACTCATAGTCACGCTCTAGCGTCAGCTTGGAACAGCTTTCATTGCGTAATGGCAAATCTGGTGGACTGCCAACGGAACGTACGGGATCTGGTGAGGCGGGCTTTATTATAACAGCCGATCCACTATTTTTACTGTTGGCATCCGATGGCGATGATGTCGTTATGGCAACGGGTTCATATTTAACAAGATTCTTGTATTTATCACATTGATTTTGGCTAGTTGTTGTACAGGATACAACAGATCCAGCGCCAATACTGCCACCACTGACAACATTCAATTTCTCCAAGGGTGTTGGCAACTTTCTTGGCGGCTTATTGGGTATATGTTTGATGGCCAACGCTGGCACAGATAAGCTAACACTGTTACCAGTTGCAACACTGCTATTGGCCGAAAAGTTATTCAACGAATCATTGGAGCTAATGAAACCACGCAATGAGATGCAACTTTGTGTTGAATTTATCTCAAATTCACCAGGCAGCACATTGCTCGATGGCGATGGTGGCAATGGACTGCGTGAACCCCGGCTCCATACAAGCAGCAGCACTGAACTGATTCTCACCACATTCAATGCTACTCAAACTATCGCCACTTATCAATTTCTTCATCGATTTCATTTTGGCCGACATACAGCGAAAGACTTCCTGTGGATTAGTATGATCCAATGTAAAGACACCTTCACCCGTTGTACATTTGCGTCCGGCCTCAAATGTAAATTTACCATCTCTATAGCCATATTTACGTATGAAACGATATGGCCACATGGCAATAGTAACATTCAGATCCTCCGATTTCAATTGCAATTCCGTTGGTGTCATCTGCAGCATATATGTTCTTGGCTCAATGTTACATCTAATCGACGCCTCCGATGGTATCAATGTTATTATAAACAATCCATCCTAAAAAATAAATAACAATATATATATATATGTATATATTTATAAAATAATCAATTCTATTGTTTATTGTATCAGTTTGCAACTGCCACCTTGCAGCTGCCGCTACAATTCCAAACGTTTAATTACACAATAAAATCAACAATAACAAAATTCTCTTTTTTTTTTTTAACAATATTTTCGCAAACTTTGCTTTGTTTTGCTTTCTACTCATATTTTAACAACGTATTGAGTGCATGTTTATTTACACGATTTCTTCTTTTTTTTTCTCTTCCTCTTTCCGTTATTATTACAGTTGTTTTGACAATTACGGAAACAGCTGTTAGCTGCTAAATAATATGAGTAAAGTGTAAAAACAGCTGATATGTTTCTATATATGTTTCTCCCTCTCTCTCTCTCTCCTCTCTCTCTCTGTTACAGAGAATTGACTCATATTTGTCTGCAAAACAAGAAACATTCGTAACTTTACTTCCCAGCTCTATATATTATGATCTATAGGGTTGGTTCTATGCGTATCCCCCGCGTCACGTCCGCTATGTCACATACGAAAAGGTTGAACTTCTATAGCTTTCGCAAGTGATTTGATTGTTCTTTTATCTATATCGTCTATCTATATTATATAGATTTTAAGATTTTTCATATATTTCCACTCTATTTAGGCTACATATATGCTGTCACATACGTAAAATTTTACCTTTTTAGCCACTCAAAAGTAGGTTAAATCAATCTTTAAGTTATGTTCCAAGTAACGACTCTATAGTACGTTAAGTTCTTCATATATTTCCCCTTAATTCTTACATATTGAAGTAGTTGAATATTTCTAGTTAAAGATCAAACATAACCTCACATATTCTTCCCAAAACAGACTTCAGTTACAGAATGCAGTATTAGTAGTCCTTATGTATGCCTTATAGTGTTTCTCTAATCGTTCTTTTAAGGAACATATTTATATAGAACTATAGTTGGATTTTTTTTTAATAATATTTATATATATATATAGCTCCATCAAAGTCTAATTTCAATGCATAATGTCGCTCGGCATATTCTTAAATTAGCTATATATTATAAGACGTTTTATATATATATATATGTATATATTATATTAATATTAAAAGATCTAGTAAGCCTTGAGCAAGAGAAATTGCTATGAGCTTAGTTGCTTCAGAAATATTTTCAGTCGTTGTTTGTATTTTATTATAGTTTGTTGATTTACTGTTTTAAAAAAAAAAAAATAAAAAAAAAAAAGTCAGAAAAATAAGAACAAAATCTTTTAGCAATTGCTTTTAAGCATAAAAATTAATTAAATTTGAAAACATTTTCGACGAGAAAAAGAGCTAAAGATATATAGACGGACAACAGTTTGAATAAAATAAAAACAAAAAAAAAAAAGCAAAATTATAGAAAATGAATAACGATACGGAAACTACGGATAATGATCTATATGATGATTATAGTGATAGCTATGATAATAGGCATTTTTTGGCCGGAGAGCAAAGTAAAGAGGCGGAACTATCAGTTTATCGTGATCGGCTTAAGATATCTGAAATGCTAAAACAGAAACAAAGTCAATTACGACGGGAAAGAGTTCAGCTAGAGGAGATGATGCTAAATGATATCATAAGGGAATATCCACAACTGAAGGTACAACGCAATCAGGAATTGGAAGCTGGTTTGGTGTGGCTAACAGATTTAAAGCGGGAAAAGTTATTCGTACATGGACTCATGAATCCATTACCCATATCAGGACATAAATATTATGCAAGTGATGTTGAAAAATGTAAACCCTTGAGCCTAATGGAATTACTACCATTACGTTTAGCTCATGTTAGCATAGATGATATGCAAAGAACTATACCACCGCAAAGAGTGATACGAAGGAGGCCCAATAGACTTGTAAATGATCTAATTCAAGCATTCCATAAAAATATTGGACCGGCAACAAGTGTTGTTATTGGTACACATAAGATTCATTGTCATCATATGTTACTATGTTTTATGTCCGAATATTTTCATGATCGTACAAGTTATAATATTGTATATTTGCCCTCAAGCATATTATCAGTGCGTTCATTTACAAATATGTATCGTTGGATCTTGGAACCAATCAGATCAGTAACTCTTGTACATCTATTGGAGCTTTTGCATGCATCAAAATTTTTGGGCGTACACCTACTTAGTTTACAATGCTATGAAATGGTCTGTGATTTAACTGGTTATGTTAACTATGATTTCAATTTATTTGATTGTGCACTGCGGATGTATGCTGCTGCATCGCGTATGTCAATAGCTATCAAAAAAGTGATATTGCCACTTGTTATTGGCATGTGGTTACCGTTTATAGCCAGTCATGAGTATTTACAACTTGATTTTAAGGCTGTATGTACATTAGTTAAATCAGATAATTTGGGTGTTAATTCAGAAATGGAAGTGAGTATCAATATATAATATAATAATTATAATATATAATAGTTTAACTTTAATTAGGTACTTTATGGTATATTCCTTTGGCTGGATTGGGAATGGCCTAAACGTAAGAATTTTGCTATTGAACTGTTCAGTTTAGTACGTATGGATCTTATGCCTTATATATTTTTGCTAACATTTTATTCACGCACTGATTGTCCTTTGGTCTATAAATATATTACCAATAATCAAGACGTTAAGCAATGGGTACGTGATGCTCTTATACAAAAGTAAGTAAAAAAAACAAAAAAAAAAATAAGAAAATCATATTAAATTTATTATAATTATCTCTTTTAATTTGCTTTTTACTTTTGTTAGTTTTAACAAATCAAATAAATATTCTGGCAAAATTGGAATTTATGAAAGGAATTGGATTTATGATCCGGCATGTCCATATCATCATGTTCAATCCTGCAATAAGCCACAATATTGTAGCTATAGTATGTTTATAAACTACTTAATCAAATTGCAGCAAGATGAATGCCACTTTCATAAACGTATTATGATGGCCAGTTGCCGGAATTTATTCTGTTGTACACAAATCTGATGTCCTGTCGCATCATGTTTTAACTAAATTAACCGTTTCGATACGTTTTAATTGCTTTTTTCTTTTAGTTCTCTCTTAACAATGTTCATAATAAATTATTATATACATCATTAAAAGGTTTTTTCTTTCCCATCAGCACACACACACACACACACACACACACACACACACACACACACACACACACACACACATTTAGTTTACTTACAAATGAACTGCAATATAGATCATTGTCCTCCTCGATGGCACCATGTGCAGCATGTGTACCGCTATTGTCACAGAAGGCAACAGTTTGCAGTGCAGTCACCCAATCCTTAAGATCCTCATCGCTATTGGTGTTCAATGTTAGTTGTCCATTACGTTTAACAACCTGTATAAGATTAGCTGGTGGCGGTTCTTGGGTTATCTTAACACAATTCTCTAATGTACATATTTTTGGATTCTTATCGTCTTTATTTTCGCAAATCTCCAAACGTGCAATGCCATGGCGACTAGCCTTAAACAGGAGACAATAACGGCTGCATGATTTCTAAAAAAAAAATATAAAAATTAATAAAAAAAATAAAAAATACCGTAAAAATAAAGCAAGGCAAAAAAAATTAGCATAAATATTTTAAATATTTCTCCATAGAAACTTCTTGAAGTTAAAGTTAAAGTTACATTGAATATTAATACTGTGCTAATTAATATTTTAAATGGAATTTCAAAACCTTATCTTAGGTTATATAACAACTTCAATAATAAAGCCACAATCGTGTCTGTGGTGCCCGTCCCTAATCCTCATATATGGAAAGTCTTAAGCCTACAATAATTGCGTGCTTAAGAATTTCCTGCCATATGGGATATATATATATATATATATATATATACAAATACATATATACATTAATATGTTTATACATATGTAAGCAAAACACCAAGAAACATGGATGAGTCCCCCCAAATAGCCGTCATCGACAGCATACGCATACATGCATCAGTATGCCTTTACACAGATACAAATATTATTTTACGTATGTGTATGCGTGTGTGTTTATTTCATGCTTAGTTCGCCGTTTGGCATGTTTCTCTCTTTGTCCCACCTTATGCTTCTCATTTGTATGCAACAAGTATGCAGATGGAGATATCTAGACTCACACATACGCACGCACACACATATACACACGCATATACACATGCTTATGCATACAGAGCACGCTCAAACACATACGTATATAAACATATATACACATAGATATATATTATATTTATATGTATGTAGATGGCGAGGTCCTGCTTTAATACGCATTTGCCAATATACATTTTATTCAGAATTATCCAAAAAAAAAATAATTTTAAAATTGTATAAATTTATTTGCATTTAACCATTGCATATTGCAATTTGTATTGGGTAAATACGTGTGAATATATATATTAGATCGTTGCAGGCAGGCTCTTACCTTTTTTGATATACGATTTAGCGAAAATCCAGTTTGTGTTGGAACATTAAGATATCCAGCCAAAACAGGTATTTCAACATCCATTCTGTTGAGGCCCGTTGCCGATGCTTCTCGTTAAATTCAATTGGTCAAAACAAGGGCGATCTTGTCAATTTTTATATATATATGTTTATATATATTTAATTTATATTGCTTATCATATGCAACCAGAGATTTACACTTCATATTTACATTTGACCGCACAAAAATAAACGCAGCCGCAGGCAAAAAAATTTGAGCAACTTTATTTATTTATGCGCTTACAGAGCTGCATTTGATTTAACTGTGATCGAGATCGAATATTCACATTCATTGCACATTCAAAGGTTACGATCGATAACATTCAAGTATGCTGTGTGTTGAATCGATTATGCACATTTTCATTATGCATATAATATAGTCTATTTATATTAATATTATCAACGACCTATTTGTTCATGAATATAATATAAACGTTTCATTATATTTTTGTTGATCCCTACTGTTTATACATTGAGCGACATTTTTTATTTAAAATATTTAACTTTGGCGCCCTTATTAACGCACTAAGCACAATCGATGAGTACAAACATATACAGGACTGTCATTGAATCAAGATATATCGATATACATCGTATAGGCTTATAACTGCACAAATAGAATTTTGTCGCTGCCAACTCGTTCGACTGTTACAGTTTACATGTGAATGGCGAAAACAATAACATACGGAACATCAAAAGTGTTTTTTGTGCAAACTATAAATAAATAAACCATGGCACACGATCGGGAGGTGCTGCGCTTGATATGGGATGGTCAATTAGGCATTTGCTTCCAAGCAGACAGCGATGAAATTGTCGGTATTAAACCAGAGCCCTTCTATTTAATGGTCTCACGTCTTAGCTATTTCCCACTAGTCACTGATAAGGTAGAAATATACATGCATTATTTTATTGTTTTGTTTTGCTTGTACTGTTTTTTGTTTATTAATTAACTACTATGTGTGTTACAGGTGCGAAAGCATTTTTCACGCTACATTGCTGCCGAGCATCAGGAGGGCGCTCTCTGGTTTGATTACAATGGGACGCCGATGCGCCTACACTATCCAATTGGTGGGTGGTTGATATTGACAGCAAAATATTCCAATTGCCTCTTAATGTCTTTTATTCTATTATGTGCAGGTGTTCTCTATGATTTGTTGCATCTGGAGGATGATACAACACCCTGGAGCGTTACAGTACATTTTTCAAAATTCCCCGAGGATACGCTAGTCAAACTAAATACAAAGTATAACGTAACTTTATGTTAAGTTATATGTTTAAGCCCATTTTGAATAATTTTGTGCTATTTGTTTTTAGAGAACTGCTAGAATCACATTTTCTATCCTGCTTGAAAGAAGCCGATGTGCTTAAGCATCGGGGTCTGGTCATATCTGCCATGCAAAAAAAGGATCACAATCAGCTTTGGCTGGGTTTACTCAATGATAAATTTGATCAATTTTGGGGTGTTAACAGACGCCTCATGGAACCCCACGCCGATCAAGACTCATTTAAAAACATTCCCGTGCGATTCTACTTCGATGATGTAAGTTTTACCTCACATATGACTAATTTGCTTTAGCTGTTAATATCCAATGAAAATGTTAGCTTAGAGTTTAGTTTACTTGACAGCTGTTTCTAGCCATAACGCGTTCCCTGCAAAAATAAGATTGCATTAAGTGCCAGCCAATAGCGCCTGGCACGCGCGTATCTCTAACTGTCACTTAAAGTTATATTTTCGTTAAGGATTAGGAGCTGTTTTGGTATTTTTTACGCTTTTCATATTTATAAATTACTCAAAAATTTACACCTTACACGCTCTCAATAGGATTTCACGTATACGCAGAAACTAATTTCACCGCTTAATGCAACCGGACAAAAGAAAAACCTAGTCGACCTCATGGATGAAATATCGACACCTGTGCGCAAAGCAGGTGAGTGTATATACTCTCAACGTATATATATATATATGTGTACACCTATGGATAAGCATTAGATACAGCTAAGCGCATCGGATTTTCCGGCTATCAATTACCGCAGACACTCAAAATCATTTCAGCAATGGGGCGCACAAAATAAAAAAAAAATGTTTTCAGGCTCTCAAAAAAAAAGAAGAAGAAAAATTGCTTGACGCATTCCTCTTCTAGAGTCCAGTTTAATGGAATCCTTACAAAATCTAACCCAAAATCTATACTACAATCTCTATAAGTATTACTCTCTATCTCTGTCTTTGTCTTCGTGTGTATTTGTTTCTCACTTCACTTTAAGCAAGAGCATTCATTAGAACAGTGGAATGGATAATAAAAAGGTGCCAGTCAGTCTGGCCAGCCGAAACGGCTGGCGGCGGCTCTCGCTGACTTATTTATTTTTCTATTGAATCACAGACAAAACCGAGCCGAGGGCACATTTCAGATATACCCTGCGGCACTGCCAATCATTCTTCAATTCATCAATGTCGCATTGCTCGACACCGAGAACAATAATAACAAATACCAAAAAAGAAAAAAAAAAAACAAAAAAAAGTGGAAAAAATTATTGAACAATAGCCCCAGGCAGTCCCAGTTAGTCCCGGGACTCTAAGATCATAGCTAACATAGAGAGTAAAAAGAACAAAAGAGATAGAGAGAAAATCAAAGACAAAGTGAGAGAGAGAGAGCGCGCAAGAGAGAGAGGGATAGACCGTGCAGGTTGCCTGTTAGACTTTTGGCCAAGTGTTTTTGGGCCATTCAGCTGTATGTGCACTCGCAAGCCCGGTCCGTAGACAAAACATAAATGAAAGAAAAAAAAAATAACAAAACTGAAAATTTTTCGTTGTTTTCAATACAACAAAAACACATGAAAAACTGGCAGCAACAATGAATTGAGTCCGTATGGATTTTCGTGGCAAGCGAACGTTGCAAGTCGCTGCTGGATTCCAACTGACCTGCGGCGCCGGCGACAGGCGCAAGTGCGAGCGAGTTAGATGATCAATATCTATGTATGTATGTGTGTGTGTGTGTGAACTGTATGTGTGTGTGTGTCGTGTCGCAGTGGCTTAGGTGCAATAATAGCATTGGGAATTCCATAGATAGACAAAAGGCGGAACTAAATACCTGCGGCTGGGATTTACGAATTACTTCGTGAAGATATCTTAGGAATTATCTCTCTAGCTGTGTGTGTCTTCCCTCACTCTCTCTCTCTCTCTCTCTCTCTCATTTCACTCTAATGCTATGATGATACACTCCCTCAATGTATAACTATGTATACCCATTACATTCGTCTCCCTTTCATTGACAAGCAACGAACTCAGCAACAACAACAACAACAACAACAGAAACAACAACAACATTAAAAAGTCTATCCCATGTCTATACCAGTCATGCTCATCCCCTGAATCGCTGCTTTTACCTTCCCATCTGTTTTTGTATGCCGCCTAGGTGCAGCAGGTTCGTCTGGATAGTCCAGACCATACTACGGGTATTTCCCAGATGCGCAAACTCACTGTCATCTTTTGCTATACTCCCTGTGTGTGTGTGCGTGTCTCTCTCTCTCGCTCCCTCTCTGTCTCTCTTTCACTACGATATTGCCAAAGGTGTGAAATTTTTATTTGCATGCTTCACCCAAAATATATATATATATATATATATTGCAAATCGGAAATTCCCATTTGAAAGGTGAGAGATTTTTTCCGAAACAATGATCCTTGCCATGGATACCACAAGATAGATAGCTGTAACACGTATTTTCCCAAAGGTCATCCAACGTGACAGTTGCTTTAAATTGTTGTCCTTGATGATAAACGCTCAACACACACACACACACACACACACACACACACACTTGCACACCTACACACTAAAACATTACAATTCCGATAGCATATTACGTACTCCTCTAGCTTAACCTAAAGATGCTTGGCTTAAGTGGGCGAATGGATCAGTTGTGCAGCTGGATTAGTATATAAGTTAATTCTTCCTTCAGATTAATTGATTAACCCCCACTAAAAAGGATCTATAAAGATCAATAGTATACTGTAACAGACGCTATAAAATATTTACTTCTTATTTAAATTTTTATTTATGATTTTTAATTATGTTTTTCCCTTGGAAACTATTAAATATTTAGTAATATTCTCCCTTAATGTTTAATTCCTTCATAGAATATGAACGTTCCTATGAACTACCCTATGAGCGATGGTATAATGTATCCTATAACCTATCCTATAACCTATCCTATAACCTATCCTATAACCTATCCTATAACCTATCCTATAATCCATCCTTTCATCTTTCCCTCAACAAACCAATTGAAACAATCGTTTGATTGAAGTCTCTTTTCAGTTAATGCTTATCTAAACAAGATTATTATATAACAGTAATCTATATATATATATATATATATATATATATGTTATACGAATATGATAAAACACTTTAAGTAAACAAATCAAACCATAACAAATCCATAACATCAACAATTCATCATTATAAACTTTGCTTAATTCATTGATCAAATTTCCTTGCATCACATTTCAATCACTTGAAAACAGTTAATTGTTTCTTTCTTGGGAATTACTACTGTAGTTAGCAGTTGTTATTCAGTTTGCCTTTTTTTTACCAGAACAAAACATCTGCAAGAATTAGCAATGAAATCCTTGATGCAACAGTTTGTCAAAGGAAATAACGAAATAAGGAAATAGAAACCCTTTGATGTATTTAGCTATAAGCTAACAAAAAACAAGTGATGCAATCAACGAATTGGCCAAAATCAATTAACCCTCCCATACAAATTGCGGTCTATTGATTGGATTACACAATAAAGTGTGTAAGCTTCAATTAGAACGGGGGAAAACGTGCATGGGGAAATCACCTGTTAAAATGTTATTACATACTGTTGCCAGCTCCATGCAGCATTCCTTTGTCTGTGAAGTGTTAAATGAAACGTGACTTCAATACTCGACAGTAACATAAGTTAAACTGTCACAGGGTTGTGCTTAATTATCATTAAAATCTGTTGCTGCTTAAGCTTTAGCTTTAGCTATCGAAACAAATGTCATTAGCTCTTGGGGGTAAAAATCGGAAAACTGTTGATCCTGTCGCATTTCTAAAGCATAAATTAAATCCCACAATTCAAAGAAGTTTATACGCTAAAAAGATAGAAAGAAATTTTAAGCTGCTAAAACTATAAAACGTTCAAAGAAAAACATTATATGCTTATAATATAGTTTTCTTTTTTCCCTATAATTTTTTTCCTATTTTGCAAAACTTTTCAACGAATTCATTTGCAATTGAAGTTTAACATAAAATCAAATCGAAAAATAATTATTTATGCGTATTGAGATTGAATCTAAGAAGTATAATTTCATTTTCATTAAGTGAAATGGATTCAATGTATATGTTGATGCTTATGCCAAACAACCCCCCCCCCCCCCTGCACCACCTCTGGTTGTTGTCTGACAACTTGCAATCCCTCAAAGACATGACTTTAGCACCCTTCATTCTATGTTGCATGATTTGTTTATAGATTTGGGTGTACACTTTGCATTGTGTGTATAGTCCAATAACATTGCATGTAATGATGATCCGTTATGGAGAGAAGTCTTTTGGTATATCATAATCCCCTGTCTGGAGATTCAGTGTATATATATGTGTGTGTGTGTGTGTGTGTGTGTGTGTGTTGGCCATATAACCCCTTTTGCCAATTGCTTAGTTTTAAGTTTTAAGTTAGAAGAAAGGAAACTATTGGTGCTGCCGTCTTAATTTTTCCTTCGTTTTTGGTTTTTTTTTTTTTTTTTTTGCATCCGCATCCGCCATGAAACACCCACAAATCACATACAAAACGTGGTCAACTGTCTGCGGGTTAGTGTTGTGTAGGGGTGGAGGTAATGCACGTACACATATACACATACTCATAGCTGTATGTGTGTGTGTGTGTGTGTGTGCATTTGTAATGCGTGCATTTTCATAGAAAATTTGTATTTAAATTGAAATGAATTTCAAATATACAATGCAGTCGTCGTGGCGGTTCAAAGTAGATGCCATTCCGAGAAATCAAAAAAAAAAAAAAATCAGGCAACATGATGATGAGCCAAAAAGCAACAACAACAGCAACAGCAACAGCAGCAACAGCAGCAGCAACCGGCAACAACAACACAAGAACAACAAAAGTCAAAGAAGGGCCGAGAATCTAAGACGCGTCAAAAATAAAGAAAGAAAACGCATTTCTTTTGGGCGGCGCTGCTGCTGCGCTGCATTGCGGCTGTCTCCTTTTTTTTCGCTTTGTTTTTGGTATTTGGTTTTTTTTTTTTTTTCTTTAATGTATTTTTTGTTTTTGTGCGTTACGTTGCGAACGCAACTGTCAGAGCGAGAGGGGGAAGGGGGGGAAATGTAGTGTGTGGCGTAGCAATAAAGAGCGCGTGCATAAGAACGAAAGAGAGAGAGAGAGAGAGAGAGAGGGCGAGATTGATGTGGTAAAGCGGGTGTTGGTGCGGGAGCCGTAACATAGGCGCTTTCATGATTTGCCGCCGGCTGTATGTTGCTGCTGTTACTGCGGATTTGGCGTTCACCGGAAAGCAGCGTCAGCGTCAGCGTTGGCGGCGGCGTTTTGGGCTCTTTGAATGCACACACACACACACACATACGTATGCACATACACATATAACACACGCACGTAGCCAATTGTACGCTGTCTCGCTCTCGCTCTCGCTTTTTAGCTTACACTCTTTGCATGTGTGTACGTGCGTTTGTTTTTTTTGTGTTTTTTTTTTTAATGTTGTGTTGTTGTTATATTTGCGTTTACTTTTGCATTTGTATTTGTGTAGGTTGCTCTGAAATGTGTGAAAAGGAAGTTCTAAGATATCACCTCCGCTTATTTGTATTTACACCTCCACCTTCACCTTTACCTCCAACTCCTCATCCTCCTACTCCTCTACAACAACTACTTTTCCTACTCTTTGTGCTTATGCCTCCTTATGCTTCTAACATTACCATCCAAAACAACATCACCTTTGCTTTTGCCGTTGCCGTTGCCGCCGTCGTTGCCGTCGGAAATCGCACCTCACGCTCACAGCTTCGCGTTTGTGTATTTATCACTTGTTCATCGTCCCCCGTTGCCCCGTCCCTTTGCCTGTTGTTTTCATTGCTTGCAATATATTTTATGGTCAGCAGTTTCGGCTGCTGCTGCCGTTGCTGTCGACGCCTCTGCCACATCGTTGTTGTTGTTGCTGCTGCTGCTTCTTCTTTCTCCTGTTGCTGTTGCTGTTGCTGTTGCTGTTGCATTTGCCACCTTTACATTTGCTTAGTCCCATTTCGACACATTTTCGTTTGCATTTCGTCAATCAGACAAACAATACACAATGCAATCAGGACCCTCTCATTCTCTCTCTGCTTCTCTCTTATTTTGCTTTGTATGCATGTGTGTGTGTGTGTGTGTGTGTGTATGCATATGCATTTGTTTGTGCATTGTTATTGTTATTTCTTCTTTCTTTTTGTTTTTCTTTTTTTGACAATTGTTTGCGCCACGCCCTTGCATTTTGGGTGGGCTCCGTGTGCCGTGTGTCCAGGACAACGACAGCTGCAAACAAGCAACAAGTTGGTCCTTTCAATTCATTTTGTGGCCAACACAAAATTCCACAGAATCCTCTTAAAATCTTAACTTCACCCTAATACGAAAATTACTCAAGGGCAACACAAAGCTTTATATATATATATATATAGTGCTCTCTCTCTCTCTCTCTCTCTCTCTCTGCCTTGCTCATACTCTGTTACTCTCTATGCTTTTAGCTTAAGACTGAGTCTTGTGATGAGCTCGTGACACGACAGCTTAGCTTCCCAACAGCTACCCCTCTCCCTCACTCACTGTCTTTTGCTCTCTCTTGCACTGCATAGATTTGTGCTTTGCAGTTTTAGGTAAATATTGCTTAAGCTTATTTTTACCTTTAATTAGCGATGTGTGCGTGACACGAGCACACAGTTTGATCACAGCTAATCGATATTAAAAGCTTTTGCCTTTAGCTTATATTTTTCACTACATCTTTAGCTGTCACGGTTTACATGAAAAGTGACCACATCCGATTTTGTTATAATATATATATATATATATATATATATATATATATGGATAGATATATATATATATATATATATACAAATTCATCGCATGTTTCTCTTATACTAAAATTTATATACAACTGACTAGTTGATGTTGTGCTTCGCTCTGTCTCTCTCTCTCACACACACACACACACACACACCTCAACTTCCTGTGCTTTGTTTATGTGTATGTGTGTGTGTGTGTGTGTGTGTGCTACTTGTCTGATCTGCTGCAATCTGCCCAGAACTGTCCAGTCAACGGTTTTGCTTGAATTTGTGGTTTTGCGCCCTTCTACACACAAATTTTTTTTTGCCTCATTTCTTGTTGTGTTTTTTTTTTATTTGTTCTTCACTTTTTTTTATGTCTTTCATTTCGTCAACTTTGTTGCTTCGTCAAAACAAACTGAACCAAAAGTTGACTACGTTTATTGGCGTAGGAGAACTTGTATTATACACAATAACAACAACAACAATAACGAAAAACAAAAACGAAAAAGAAAATAAACAGCAAAGAAAAAGCAAAATTTATTTATGCTTTTATTTTTTTTATTTTTTTTTTGCATGAAAAACAAAAACAATGCAATAAACATAAAGCAAAAGGAAAAAGCAATTGATTAGCAGTTTTTAAATGGCGTCAATGAACTGCGAAATGAAAGAAAATATGCAATCGATATCGATATATATATATATATATACATATATATGTGTATGCATGTTGACCGGAACTGCTATATGTGGCCTGATCGATTGAAGATTGCGACAATCGTAAGATCATAAAAGAGAAGATAAGGCGCTTATGTAAATCGATATGAATCAAAGCTTATGTCCATTACATATAAACAGATATATGTATATATATATATATATATATATATCTTATCGTACAAGATGAATTACAGATAAATGCATATTATATATACATACATATATAGCAGATCTATGATCTTTGTTATATATAGTATATAAAAAATATATTGAATTTAGATTGAAATCAGGTGCTAATCGAAGCTAATTCTAATCTTGCACGTGGTTGTTGAATACAATAAAAATAATGGTATACCATTTAATGCTACTACTATATAGTAAATAAGTATAAGGTATATATATATATTGTTAGATTTATATTTTATTGGCTTCCATATAGAGTAGAACACAATCTATTAAATTATTATAATGATTGGCTTTCTTATCAGATACGTACAACATATGCGCTGCAATGGTTTATTTTTAGGCATGAGCTATTTGCCTCCAATATTCTATGCCTGATGGAAATGAGTCGAACAGCAACAACAACAACAACAACAGCAACAACAACAACAACAGTAGCAACATTTTACGTTGTGGTTATGTGTTGATTATTTGTCACATTGTCGCTTAGTCGTATTGTCACACAATTGTTGCTGCTGTCGCGTTTGTCGCTGTCGACGATAATAAAAATGGAATCAATAAATTGTCAGACTGTTTGGCGCCATTCTCTGCAATGGGGTTTGGGGGCGCTTTACTGTATCCAATGTTTCTTTCAACAGTTGTTGTTGTTGCTTGTTTGTTTGTTGTTGTTGTTGTTGTTGCTAATCACGTGTCATTAAGATCATAAAACTTATGTGCCCTATATCTTTATACGTATTGTGTGGGAATTATAGCACAGATCATGTGATCTTATATGCCATATAACTGTGATATCTATATATATATATATATATATATACATATACATATATATATATGTGTATATATAATATTGACAATATATAGCATATTGTATTTACTGAACAGTTGCTGCACTTTTGAAAGAAATCGTAGCTTTACTTTTCGAGGTTGCATTGCATTTACTTTGCAGTTAGCTTTAGACTGCAGCTATATAAACTTTTCAAATTCCTATATAGCATATATATATATAGCTAAGCTATATACTAATCATAACATATATATAGACCTATATAGATATAGTCAACTATATAGTTATACGTCGGTTTAGGTTAAAAGAAAATTGCAACAAATTTTGCAGCCAATTTGTTTTTTTTTCTTAGCAAAACAAAACTTAATTTTTAATATAATTAAATAAACTACTTAAAGCATATAATGTGCATTTATTTAATGCTTCAACTAGTTGCATTAATTAGTAAAATTTTTTAAGTGCATTTTCTATGCAAGAAATGCATTTTCTATGCAACTTTCAATGCAAGTCAAATAACAACAATTTACTCTTATAATTGAGGCAATTGTTAAAGAAAGGGAATTGCAATTGAAAATTGGAAAATGGAAAATGTTAAATGGATTTGAAATCGTATGCGTTCTACTTGAACTCGTCTCATTGCACAAATCTTATCTCTGGTCACACTTATTCGCTTTTCACTCTAGTACTATGTAATCAGGCATTATCAGAGGCAATATATATATATATATATACATATACATAGCAAGCGATATGATATATATATATATATAGAGATGTATGTATGTGTGTGTGTACTAGTTACTTACTGTATATGTGTGTGTGTGTGTGCTTGTATGCTGGACGCAATTCAACTTTCGAGCAAACACTCCTCCTCTGCAGCGCCAATCTATAATTACAATATACCTAGCTATAATTATAAATGACGAAAGTCCGACATAAAGTCCATTAAAAAAAATAAAAAAAAAAACAACAGCAACAAAAAAGCGTAGCCCAATGATCGGGGTACTTGAGATTTGTGTTGTCGATGTCGTTTTACGGTTAACAAAGTCTTTGCCCCTATGAAACGATAATGTTTACTGTGATTTATATGGCAATCAGATGGCTAGAATATACTCATATATGATTATATATAGCCAAAGTAGGCGCCATTACTGAAACAGAAAAAGAATACTTTAACCTTAACCTTAACGGTAAATTCTATATGCTAAATAAACACAGATTTGACTTGTGACTTAAAATTAAGTTAATTTTTTTTGGTATATCTACAAAATATAATAGATAATATTAGCATAAATATTAAAATTAAAAAACATTAACTAATTATATATAATTTTAATATTCCCTCTCTCTCTCTCTCTCTCTCTTTCTCTCTGTTGTACTGTCTCTTTTCAGTTGGGTTTCGCACGCATGGCATCATTTTGCATGAGGAAACACAAGTCCAATGGATGTCCGAGCATTTAAGTTATCCTGACAATTTTCTGCATTTATTGGTAGACTATAAGAAAATATAGCTTA
>JBAMBS010001116.1:0-84402 GCA_037044455.1 Zygothrica quintamaculata | reverse complement strand
TAAATACCATACATAACGCTTAATTGGTAACACAGATATGGCCAAGAAAGCATTAACTAACAAGACTATTAAGATACTCGAATAATAAAGGCAAGAATTAAGTCTACAATTAAATTTTATAATAAATATTACAATTTTTATATTAAAAGAATTATGATAAATTATTAAATTCAATTTTATTATAAATAATATTTATTTATTTTCATATTAGAAGTATTACTATAATTTATTCAGTTAAAATTAAATTAATTTTATAATAGAAACTATTTATTTATTTACTTAATAAAAATGTTATTATAATTTGTTAAATTACATTTTAATTAAGTTTTTAATAATTACTTTTTATTTATTTTAATATTTTTAATGCATTATTTTTATTTATTATAATTATTATTTATATTTATATTTTTAATATTATTATTTATTTGTTATGATTATTACTTTTTATATTTTTTATTTTTTTTATATATATTTTTTTTTATTTTAATTAATTTGTATAAATGCTACCACTTTCGCTACTAATTTTGTCTCTTTTTCTCTTTTTCTGAAAAGCTGCTCGTTCAATCTCAACCCTTGCCTCTCTTAAGGAAATGCCACAAGTACCTTCATTACAACATTTGGATATCTTAACACATTTCGCATCCTCCCATCTATAGACATATCCAAGTCTGCAACGGCAGAATGGAGTACATCTTTTTGGAGTTAGTTTATTGGTATTGAGCAATTGTTTGCAACTCATCTGAAAGCCAAGACATTGCAATGATTCATTTTCTCGACACTCTTGAAAAACATAATAATAATGTTAATTATAATAATTAAATATGAATTTATTATACAATACTTACTAGCCGCAACATTATGAACGATTACCAGGAGTAAGAAAAGCAACAGATTCATAACTGATCATGTTATAAGCTGAACTTGAAGTTAATATTAAGCTTCTCTACTTCAAATTGCTATGCCAAACTTATCGCCTCAATTAACACAAATCCAATTAGGCTTTACTAATAATATCAATCTGATATGCATATATATATATATACATATATTATATACTTTTACCCGATTCATATAGACCTTTTTAATACTCTTATTACTTGGTTTTTCCCTTCAATTCTTGTCTATAGTTAGAGCCAAAATTGTTTGAATTTTATTGATTAAAAAGTACAGTAAATTTTGCGCATATATATACTATATACTTATTAAAATTTAAACTCTTTAAATCATTTCCCTTTATCGTGTACATTAACGTTTTCTTCGCTAAACAAATTAAAACAACAACAATCAACATTGATGAGCCCCACGGCTACTGTAACGCTCATTATGTGTCTTGTTTGTTGGCCTTCAAAAGAAATACTGATAATACATATACATGCATATATATATATATGTATATGTATATGTATGTAGAATCATTTATAGACAAAAACATTGTAATGTGAATGAAAGGGCTTTGTTTATTTTGAATGGTCCATTATTGTGGTTTGCCGTCTGTTCTGTTTCTGTTTTCTATGAACAATGGCAAAAGGGAAATCAAAAAACGTTTGAAAAATTTATTTGCATAAATTAAAATTTCCAAAAAAAGAAATAAGAATAAAATCTATAAAATTTAAAATAAGGGAAATTCATAATTTAATGGATTTTCCGTATAAAACAGTAAAAATTTTATTTAAAATTTATACAAATAATTATAATAAATAATTTAAAATTGAATTTCTATAAAATTTTTCATCTTCAGTTTCCACTGAAATTGCACTCAAAATATAATTGAATGAACAGTGTAAAGATGCGCTTCCGTTTGGTTATGGAAAGACCGGGTGCCAGTTTTGTACACACACTTTGTCAACATGTGTTCAACATGATCATACACATATACATGCATACATATACACATGTGTACATAAGTCAAGTCTGGCTATTAGTTTACATTAACATAAACATAAAGCAACATTGCTGTAGATCTAAATAGTACAAAATAGACCCGGCTAGTATAGAATTTATGTTGCACTCAATTTTTCGGAAGGCAGAGAGAGGGGGGGACAGTTGAAAGAGAGTTGTGCATATGTGTAGAGATGCCGTTATTGATGCCGATTGAGACTTGCCACTTGAGAGTTGCATGCTAAATATTCAAACACATTTCTGTAACAGATACCAAAGATTGAGTTGTGTTTTTTTTTTGTTAGTCTTTTTAACCAAATGTGTGGCATTTTGTGCTATACTCTAAGTGATATATAATAGGGCGTTGAGATGCATTTCAGAAGTATGTCTTCTATGCTCTCTGCTGCTCTTCATTGTACTGACAATGTTACTGATGATACTGACGATGCTGACGATGATGACGTTTGTTCTTGATGATGAATTGCTAGCCACTTGGCAGCTGTTTGCGGGCTGTCGGTCAAGATGAAAGACAAGTTATCTATTGAACCGTAACAGAATCTTTCCTTTCAACAACTTCTACATAGATACATATACACTTACGCTTTCACTGTATTTTATTAATGGGTTTATGCCATATATATTTATGTATATGTGCGTATATATATAGCTGCACTTCTTGCATTGATTCACACTATGACATTTGCACAAACCTCAAACTCTCCCGACTGTCTGTCCATCCATTGAACATGTCTGGAAGCATTATTTATGACTTCCGTGATGAATTTTCAGTAGCTTCTGCTGCAATTGCTGCTTCGTCGCAGAGGCTCACAATCAAAAAGAATATATATATATATATACATATATATTTTGTATGCAATCGGCATTCATGTCTTGATTTTTATTTTTACTTTACTTTTTTTTTTTAATATAAAACTCTGCGCGTGTTTCATATGCATTTCACGACTCAGATGTCTGCGCTGATGGACATGGTAGAAACTCTAAGGGACTAATCTGAGTGTGTGTGTGTGTGTATATATATATATATATGTATTTGTGTCTGGAGTGTAGCGCGGGGGGTCCGTCCTCAACGGTGCAGCAAATAAAATAAAATAAAAGAAAACACTCTCAATATAATTGTAATGAAAATAGAACCTTGAATATGTTAAAAGTGAAACAAAGCCAAGGCAAAAAAAAATATATATATATATATATATAAATATAAGTAAAAAGAAAGAAAAAAGAAGAATAAGGTATTGGATTGCATACAAAATGGAAAAAGCTAAGCTAAATCGTTGAATATAATGAAGTAATTTGCATGATCCTAAGATTAACATACTCAAATATCTTAAAGTACATAAAAGAGTGTAAAAATCTGAGTGAAATTCTTGAGAATTTAATAAAATATCATTATATAAGTTTTTCATGTGAAAATCTGCTTAGGTTTTTGGCCTAAAGATTTCTAAAGAATTGAATTTTCTTAACTAAACTTATCAAATTCTTTTACTCCATTCCAAATTAATTTGAAACGGTATAAAACCACTAAAATTAATCATTGAGTTGCTTCTGCTTGATGATACTATAAGCATTTAAGTAAAAGACCATTCATAAATCAAGGAAAAGATTCTAAAAATATAAGGAGAAAAGTGAAAGGAAAATCCATTAAGGATATCATCAACATGCGATGCGATGGCCAAATCATTTTGTTAATATTTTCATCATTTTTAGACGACTTGACCAAAACAGCGCGAAGGAAAAGCATCGAAAACAAAAACATGTTTCGGTCGATAAGTTTTTTTCTCCTCAGCAGCAAAAAAAAATAAATAAAAATAATAACAAAAATAAAAGAAAAAAGAAATTCTATTTTGTTGTTCTTATTGTTGTTCTTGTTGTTGCTTGTTGCCGCTTCCACTTGAGCAATTAATACGTGAGCAAACTGGAAAATACTTGAAGCAGCCGTGTGGCTGTCAGCCAAGTGCAAAACAATGTTAGACCCCAACGATGTACGATGTATTGTACGGCTAGCCAAAAACCAGGGGTTGAGATTTAAGGCGCAGACCCTCAGCTCTCTGCTGCTCTTAGTTGTCTCAACTCTCAGTTGTAAGCTGTTAGCTGTGAGCCTTAAGCCATAAGACATAAGACATTCATTCAATGTCGCGACGCTGACGCCGACGCCGATGCCGACGCCGACAACGCCTCGTAAGATGATATACAAAAAAAGAAAGAAAGAAGAAAAACTTTGACAGAGTGCTAACTTCTTGAACATTCCCCTTCCATCGTTTTTCCTTCCTCTTGTTGTTGTTCTTTATCATCAACGTCCTCGCTCATTCCTTTACAATCTTAACTGTAGCAAGAGAGCAAAAACCATAACCATAAAATCGTATTATATGTATTTAGCAGTCGTATTCCAATTGCGAAATCCAAACACGCCTCTCACATTGTCGCATCGCTTTTTGCCTCACTATATTTAGAGTAATTATCATTATACTCATTATCATTATGCATTATGCTCATATGCATGCAGATGATAATCATGTGCTCTACCAGTGCCAGTGCCATTGCCATACATATATATATATATATATATATATATATATATATATATATATATATCACACATTTTCCACTTCATAATAAATTGCAAGGCAGTTTTTCCTATGACTTGAACAGCATGAATATCATCATCATATTATTGTCAAAATCTGCTCATATTTCAAGCAACCAAGCGGAAATCCTTTACCCGCCTCCCATTTCCCTTACCCCATATATACACATATATATATCATAGCATACATTCACATTTTTGCAGCTCGTTAGATAGGCGACAATATAAAGTTATTCATAGAATTTTTTTTTCTTTTTTTGTTATTGTCTCCCATTGTTACATTTCCCTACAGTTTTCTCGGTTTATATATATATATATATATGACCACAATACTAACTCATTTTTAGACTTTTTACAGTTTTTTTTTTTGTAATAGTTTTAGTTTTGCCTTTTCCTTTTTTTTTCGTATTTTTGTGTGTGAAAACTTTTAATTGGATGCTTATTGCACAATTTGCTGTATTCTTAAATTGAGCTAGAAGCAAAATGCAATGCCAAAAACTTTTATACCATAATTTAGTAGATTATTATTTTTTGGGATTTGCTGGCAAAAAAATATTAAACAAAATTTTTGTTAGCTTCAATTATATCACAAAAAGAATTAATTTAACTAAAGAATTAATTTAATATTTAAATTTAATATTTCTTAAATTTATCATTAATATAAATTAAGGAAAAATATTAAAATTTATTTCTGGTAACTTTTATTTCAATTGCTATCAAAATTTAACTTAATTTAATATATTTTCTGTATATATTCTAACGATAATAAGCCTTTACTCTTAAAACTTACGCTGAATTAACAGTTATTGTCAGATTTTAATTTTTTATATTTTATTTTTTAATTTTTAATTTATTTATTTAGTGCCAACTATGAGCAATCGCCCAAAAATTTTTCAGTGTAAAGTAAACATTATAAACAATATAAATTAAATTTACAATATTGAATATCAAATTAAATTAGATTATTAATCAAAATAAAATTAAAATAAAATTAAAATAAAATAAAAAATAAAAATAAACATTTAAATAAAAATTTTATTTAAAACTGGGACGATTGAAAATTGAATTGAATTGTTAGTTTAAAAAATGATTCAACATTCGTTGCAAAGAATTGGAGAAACCCAGAAAAACCCAATTAGATTATCAAAATTATTGTAACAAATGGTGCCTGCCTTTTAAATTTTAAGTAATTAAAGTAATTATTATTATTAATTTTATATTTCTAATCTAAAATCTGTAAATTTATATCTGCTCCATTGCGATAAACACATAAAATTCTAGGAACAAGCGTTAATAGTATTATATATATATATATATATATATATATAATATATAGCATTAACTTAATAAGCCGCTTTTAAAACTTGTTTAAACAAATAAACAAAACAAAATAAACGAACAAGTAATGTATACAAGTTTTGTATGTCTATATTTTATGGCTGTAATTATAATACCGCAAAATGATTTTAATTTATTATAGCCAAAAATTAGTTCAATTAGTCAAATTATTTTTGGCTTAAATGCACATGTTGCTGTAAGAACAACAACAACAAATATACAAATACAACAAATATACAAATATACCAAAACCAAAACAGTTCCAATTAGAATAACAAAAACGCTAATTGCACATTATATAACATTTCCAATTGAATTTCTAATTGGTAAAACTTGAACATTAAAAATATTTACAAAATATGTAAATAAAAATACGAAAAGCAAAGAAACATTTATGAAAATTTTAATAAATTAATGAAAATGTTAAAAACATCATTTAAATATGTTTCTATTACAGTTGAAATTTTAGAGAAATAAAAACAAATATTTGTAATTATTGCAATATATTTAAGTAATTTGTTCAAGTATTGATTTGATATCAAAATGCCACCCAATTAGATATGAAATCCATTAGTTAAGCAAATTTGTGTGTGTGTAACCTATACCCTTCTAACCAAGATACAGTTGACCAGACTGCTTACCATTTAGCCATGTGTTTAACTGTTATGTAGATGATGCCGCTGCCCAACGTTTGATCCTCTTTGATGAACTACCCCAAAGGCATAAAAAAGGCATCTACCTGCATTGCCATTTAAGCTCATAAATGGCTATCAGCTTACATTGCTTTCAAAACAGGAGACCGCCAGACATTCAATAATAAAGCAACACAACAAAAGAATAGCAAGATTTAAATAACTTATTTTAGACGAATATTTAATACACTACATACCATCAGTTTTAGTTATAGAGAACATATTATTTTAACAATTTTTATTTTAATTTATTGGTTAACATATAATTACAATATGTTAACACACAGTAATTATAATATTTTTTATAATTTTGTGTAGAGTATACAATGTACACATATGCCCAGAAATAATTATAACCTGAGAGATAAAGTTAAACCAGTTTTTTTACATGCACCAGACGCTAGGCCCAACCTTAAAAGCAAAAACAAAGCAACTCTGTTCGAGGCTATCAGAAAACTTTTATCACATACAAAAAAAAAAAAAAAAAAGAAAAGGAGAAAAAACTAGAGTTTAGACATGGTCGATACCCGGTATATTTGGCTGGTCAGTTTGGCTAATTTGTACCAGACGATATTATGAATTAACATCAAAGTGGAAACGAAATATTGAATAAACTACTGTTAAGCATTCTATCTCACTCTACAGCACAGACTTTAATATTCATTTCATTCTGCTTCTTACTGCTTGTCTGTCTTCTTCTGCATGAATTAAGCTCAAAAAGGCGTGAATAAATGCTCGTTGATATTTTTTGTTTTGTCTTTGAAATTTTGATTATGATTTTGATTTAGATTTATGCTTTATGCTTTCCATAAGCCGCTCAACTAATATGAAACTCATGTGCTCTACTCTTAGATCCATTAAAGTGCCGCAGCACGCGTTGGTTTTTGACTTATGACATGTGCGGGTTATCTCTTAATTTTCATCGTTCTCTTCATACGCTGCTTTGTCCAGTCTTGAGTTCAAGTGTCCTGCCATCTCTCTCGCACCCTTTTTACATTATACTATTATTCTTTCTGTTCTGCAACATTCATTGGCATGTGCGTTTTTTTGTTTTTTTGTACGTATTTAAGATTTGCTGATAGTTTAATTGCTTTGGACTTAATACTTTTTTCTGCTTTTGTTTTGTGTGTTTGATGTTGTTGTTCTTTATTGTTATGATTGTTGTTGTTGTTGTTGTTGGGACTTTAACCACTGGTCTTACGTAACGGGTTGTTAGGAAGATAATGTATCCAATCAACGAAATATTGTTGATAATTGCACTGAACTCTGAAGTAAGAGATCTTAAATCTTAGACATTTGGAGAAGTGAATAAACTTGTGAATTATAACTATAAGAAAATTTAAAATAAAAAAAGAAAACTGAAGCAATACTTTTCACGATTTCCTTTTGTATATAGCATCATATGGCATTGTTTAACATAAATCAAAGTATACCAAGCAGAAAGTTGTTTAGATTTCATTAGAAAAACATTTTTTAATTGATGAATTGATGATCATTCAATACTTTTTCTTCTTGTTACTACAAGAAGACAACATCATCGCAACAGGGTTCCAAATGCTTTGGGCAGTTGATTTCACCAGAAATTGTCATTTCCAAATGAAAATAAATAAATTTTATTTCCTTAAACATGCAGTTTAACTATCTTTCTGCTGTTTTTGAATCATTGATATTCATTAAAAAAAAACATTAATTATAAATCATTAATATGAGTAAACTATAATAGCCATTCAATTATTGGTATTAAATAATAATAGTAGGAAAGTCTTTAAAAAACTCAAAAAAACATCAAAACTAATTTGTAGAATCTCTAGTATTCATTTTAATAGGATCATATATGATTTTAATCCGTTTAAAATTGGTAAATAAAAAGGAAAATTTGTTTATTTCGTAGTTCAAAGCTCTTCAAAATATCTTTCATGTACCATACCATAATAATCGCCCACTTAAAATTATAGAAAACAGTTTTCATTACCTTCTGGCTTTCCAACTCTACTCTAAGACACAATAAACAATTCATTGGCAACGTCTGATACTTAGTTAACCTAAAACAAGTTGAGAAATTAACCTAAGTTTACAGTTGTATTGTTTAGGGTTAATTTTATTAATATATTAAATGAAAAGGAAACATTTAATTAAGACAGTTTTGTCTACCTAATGTCTATATAATTATGTAGTTAGTTAAATAAATTAACGACTCTGTGTGTGCTTACTAAACGTACATAGATACATCCTTAGACATGTATCTTATTGTTGCACATTATGTCTGGCACATCATTAAAGAGCTTAAAGTGCGGCACACCCTGGTAATTAAACAGCTATGGAGACAAATCTAACATGGTCATAAACCGAAATCTACATCAATAAAATACCTTAGAGATGATGAAACCAATGGTAGTCTATATATATATAGATATATATATATATGTATATATACTTCATATATATTAACATCATTTGCTGCTGTTGATTTTATGATCAAACTTAATTCAGTTGCATGTTGCTAAACAGAGACAAGTGCTTGTAGCTCGAATTTAGCAATAAATATCGAATAAATCGTATATATCGAAACCTGTTCGTAGATATAAAGCCACATAAACACAACAGAGATTTTGTTTACTTCATAAATTTCGTTATATGCATTTCATT
The DNA here is from genome assembly GCA_037044455.1 of Zygothrica quintamaculata. Lineage (NCBI taxonomy): Eukaryota > Metazoa > Arthropoda > Insecta > Diptera > Drosophilidae > Zygothrica > Zygothrica quintamaculata. The sequence goes on along the minus strand of JBAMBS010001116.1, from coordinate 75,246 downwards.
GTTGGGGCAATAGTATAAAAGAAACGCTTTTCTTTTTAAGGCAAATACAGAAGTGGAAAACAAAGCGAATACATGCGAATGCATATTTCAAAATAAAGAAAAATAAACAGTGTAAATTTTACTATGCTATGAACAGAGGAGTCATAAATAAACATAGTGTAACATTCCATTGGGGTTACCTATGAAATTGTTAAGAAATACTTTCAAAGTGACGTAGGGCATAACTCAAACACAACTAGATAATCCCATTAATCTAATGAATAAAAAACAACATTTAAATGAATAGCAGAAACAAAAAAAAAAACGAAGTGGAATTCAATTAGTTTTATTTCACATACATTTGCATTATTTCGATTTAACTTCGTACATCAAACTGTGAATTAATATGCAAAAAGTGAGTTCTATATATTTTATTTTCCTTTTCTTTCTTCTTGTTTTACCATTTGACGCACCTTCCTAAAGCACTCATATAAATTTACAACGAAAACAACTTGAACAACAGTAAAAATAACAACAACAACAACAACAACAATAACAATAACAACCACAAGTCGCATTTAATTATGGTTTTTTTGTAAATAAAAAAAACAACAGACAGTTATAGTATATACAAGCCAATGAATATTTTTTCCTACTACATTATTATTATTATTATTATTATTTTTATTTATACTTTATTTGCTTGCTTAACGTTAAGGTATAGAAATTTGAATAAATGGAAATATGTAAATATGTAAATATGTATGTAAAAAGCAGATCTAAAGTTGTGGCATCGAACTAATGAATATTCAGAGCAAAAGTGTTCAATTTTGTTTGTTGGTTTATCGTCTGATAAGTTTAACACATTTATGTTGCCCTACAAAAAGAGCGCTATTGGGGCATATTGATTTACATATGCTCTTTTCACTAATAACTTTTATTTATTAATATTTAAAAAAAAAACATTATTTAAAAAAATAATTTTATTAATTATAAAACAAGAATAATCAATAATTAAATACAAGAATAATCAATTATAAAAAAATAATAGTTATAAAATTTAATATAAATAAAAATAAATAAAATTTAATATAAAACAATGTTTAAATAGAAGTAGTTAAAAAAAATTATAATCACAATTGAAAAAATTTAATAAAACAATAATAAAAATATAAATAATATAATTGAAATTGAAATTGAAATTGAATAAAAATAAAACTTATAAAAAATAAAAATGATATTATAAATTGTTAAGGTATCTATTGTGTGTTATTTATATTTAAAAAAAAAATTATTTTTTTAGGTATTTAAATTATTCAAAATTATTTTTTTAGGTATTTAAATTATTAATAATTTATTAATCAAAAGTTCCGGAAAGCGATTTCGACGCGTTACAAAAAAAAAATAGTTTTTTGAATTTTATTGACAAAATACAAATTTAAAATATAAAAATATGATTTTATTCTAAAAATATTATTAAAAAAGTATATATAAAAAATAAATTTTAGATACAAACTTGCAGTTATAATGCAAATAAATGCAAGTGCAGTATAATGTAAAGAAAAACAAATAAAAAATTTCAAATTGTTTATGGATATAATGTCATATTTAAATTTAAAATAAGGCATTAAATATAATATATTTCGATATATATGTATATATTTTATATATGTATATATTATATATGTATGTATATATTGTATATATTATATATATGTATATATTATAACAACTTTTATATAGATAGATATACTGCCCTTCCCTTCTGAGTTTGAATTACAACTATGAAATGCATATTTTGGCTTGTGGCTTTATTATTTTTTTTTATTATATATATAGGTATATCTAATGAAATACAAATCATTCATAATGAAGTTAAATGTGTCTGCTTTTTTTATTTATTATTTATTTTGTGTTTTATTTTTTTTTTTTTGGACACGCAAGAAACGCGCCCACGCAATGCATGATTTTCATTTATTTTGCTACACTTTTCATTTGTCGTAACGCGTCAGTAATTAAGCTATTTTTAAAACATTTTTTTGTTCTTTTTTTATGAAGCAGGAAAAGACGAAGAAGGAGACAGGGACAGAGACGTACCACCAGAACAGCTGGGCGTGGTTTACATTAGCCCCTCGTTGTGCCACTGATGGTGTCTGCCATGTTGTCTCGCTATACAACAAACCATATTCAAGATCGCGTGTTGTCCCAACTGGCAGCTGTGCCCAATTAATGTCATTTTGTGCACTATTTCAATATGTTTTAGAATAAAAAAAAAGAGTAATACAAACATTTGTATACATATATTGTATATATATATATATATGTATATGTATACATGTGTGGGCGTCGAGTACAATGTTGCAAATTAGTTAAATGAACAAGCAACAGCTCAATTTTTCGCATATATAGAAAATATATATAAATATACATAGTGTTGATAGGCATTAAGTGTTATATATATTTCACAATTTAAATTTGAATAAAAATAAACAATTTTATTTCTTTTTTAAATGAATTTCTTATTTTTTTTTTTGACTTTGAACCAATTCCTTTTTTTTAAATATTTCTATACATATATGTATAACAAACATTTAATATATTTATTTATATATATAATTCAAGGCTATGCAGACTTTTAAATGTTGCTTCGTTAAACGTATTTATAGAACGTATATACTTCAAATATATAATTGCTATAGATATATATATATTTATAATTAATACTAAGCTGCAAATAGTTACATTTAATATCTGCAAATTCTTCTTAAAGTTCATTTAAATCTTCAAACAAATACTGTAACGAAATCAAACAATTAAACTTATAAACTAAGCTAATCAAACAATAAATTCTAGTTAGCATTATCATTACTATATATAATATTACCTTACTTTCCCTTAAGATAAACATATATCAATTTGAACTTAATTATTTTTATTGAAGTGCATAAAACGCGAAGAAACATTTAAAATTTATAAACTCCTTTTAACAATTTATAGGTGCTAATATTAGAGTTGACCTAACTTGAAGATTAATTTATAGTTGTAACATATATAGATATAGATACACACACACATACACTTACGCAGACTTCAAAGTGTATTATAGGCCATATATGTTTTTAGTGAAAGATAGATAGAGAATCTGAGAGATATAGCCAGATAGACAAGGCAAATATATATATATATATAGACCACTTTTCATACTTTTTATGTAAAGGGAGTAACCAGCTAACAGTCAGTCAACCATTTAGTTCAATTTAAAGCAACTTTGTCTCTATTTTTATGTAAACTTTTCTTTATTATTATTATTATTACTATTATTTATATTTTTCATTTTCTTGTTGGCGCCAATATTAGACAAATGAAAACACACTGGAAAAATATTGATGTAAACAAGAAATTGTTTTGTTTAACTTATAAAAAACCTTTCAAAATTTTGTTGAATTGTGTTCATTTGTGTTTCTATGTCTGTGTGTGTGTGTGTAAATGTGTGTTTGTGTAGCAACACAAGATAATAAATTTGTTGTTTGGCTAAAACAAGTTTTATTTAAAATATCAAAAAATTCCAAACAACGATTATGGTTTTAAATATATAAATAAATATAAATATAAATATATATTTTTTTTTTTAATTAAATGCAAACAACAATATAAATTATGAAAGTTAACAGTTGTTAACTGATTTGCATTGGCGCCAATAAGCAAAATAAAAGATAAAACAATAAAATTGCAAATCACAAATAACAAAAACAAAATTGGATTTAAAAAAAAATTAAGAGAAAAAAAATAACTCAAAGATTTATGTTATCTGTGGGAAATCAATACGATTATAGTTTATCATTAAGCCATAAATCACTTACCTGATCTTGACAGAAATAGCCAAATCCAATGATACCAGCAATAGCTAAGAATAGGCAAAACACAATAATTGTTCGTATTTTAGAGCGTGGTTCCATTTTTTTGATTTCATAAACACCGCTTGGTAGTAATAAGGCAAAATCACTATCAACTTGTACGGAAACGTTCTTATGCATATCCACGGGCATGTTCCATAGGTCCTTGAATCTCGTCTTTTTTTTTTACAAAAATTCAATTTTGTAATCAGCAAATCATCCCCTTATTATTTACCCCTCTTATGTGCCACACAAACCGAACCGTTTAACATTATACACATAACGCCAACAAACATTCAACAAACGTAGCACAGTCATTGTCCGATAACAGGAACAGTACTCAAATCCCGATAACAATAAGCGCCGCATATAGGCAACTTTTGGTAGGCCATCTCAAAAGAAGAAAACTTTCGAAGATTTCCCTTAGTTTATTACAAGTTTTACTGAAAAGACGAATTAGAGTAAAACCTATTAAAAATTGTTTAAAATGATATACTATATATAAATATATTAATTAGCTTATCAATTAAATACTTGGGATTGGCCTATAATTTAGATAAGAAATATTAAAAAAAATATTTCTATTCTTATCAGCAATGCGTGCAGCAACAAAATAATTTATAAATGATTATTGATAATCTTTTAACTGTTAATTAGCAGAAGCTAACGCTTAAAATGTCCCCCTATTTTTAGACAATAACTTGGCGTTTCTCTTAATCGAATAACACAGCTGATGCTGAACTTAACGGTAGCTACGATGTGGCATAAACTTCAGTCAATAACTTAATACCTAATGAGAGGGAATACTCGAATATCTCTGCAGGGAAGAATTATGATTGAAACCTAGTCTACAGAAAACTATCAAATTGAAGCTTAATTGAATCAATATGTATTGAATATATTTAAAATAATAAATGCCAATAAATTGTATGTAAATATTATCTTTATTACTAAATAATAATTCTCAGAATAATTTATTTACTTATAGTGTTTATCTGTTTGTGTCAAACAGTTTTATGATAAGATATAAATACTAACATTCTATTAATAATTATAAAGAAACTGTCAGCTAGCTGATAAAGTATACTTAAAGTTTACTAGATTTAATTGGAAAAATATGGCAGACTCATTAAATTACACTTTAAAATTTGTTAATGAAATAAACAATAGATTGCAGCAACAACAATGTTTTAGTGTGTAGGCATTTATATATATATATGTACTTTCAATACTGATAATCTCAAACAGATCTGACAATCAACATAAATCATAAAATTGGCAGACTACAATTGAACAGTAGTACAGAGGCTGCCAACCGGCTGGGACAGTCTGTTTGACGCCCAAGCGACGTCATCAAATCTGTGGGCTGTTCTCAATTTTCGCATATGTAAACTTTTATGTGCGTGTGTTGTGTGTGTGTGTGTACAAGTATTTCTTGTTATTATTTGTTATTGCTGTTAGTGCATTTGCTTTTATGCCAATAAACAAAAAGTAAATAAAATCTGTTGGCAATTATCACAGCTAGTGTTTTCAGTTTCGACTTGCGAAATATATTGTAAATTTTTATTATGATTAACATTAAATGAATATATATATAAAACAATATTTAATTAAGATTTGGAAACCATCTATATATTTATTTAGTAAACACATTTGGCAATATAACACCTTTCCAATTAGATAATTGAAATATCGAATTCATGATAACGTTACATGTTTCTATTTGATAAACTAACAAATTGGCAATATTTGACCCTTTAGGATCCGCTGACGCCAGCAAAACGCAGCAGTCGCATTAACATCGACTACCCACTGTTCGCTGACGTCAAATATGGCGCGAGTTGTGTTTATTGATGTTAGCCACTATAAACAAAACAATAGAGATAAAAAGGAACAGAAAGCAATTAAACAAATTATAAGCATTACAAAATAAATCGCACATGTATGCTCGCACACAGAAGCAAACACAGCATGGAGAAACTATAAACAGAGAACAAAAACAAAATAGCAAAAGATGCAGAAGAAGCAGACAAACCAAAACAGCTGTTCTCAATGTATGTTATAACATTGTTTAGGACAATTTGCCTGTTTGCCGGAGAATTGTTTAGTTAAAATTGTTTGCAACTACACTTACCTTGGGTTCTTTAGAAAATTTTAATTATATTATTTACAATTTGTCGATAACGCTGGTTTATTTATTTACATTTTTGCATTCTTTGCGATTACACGCATATTTAGCATTATGTGCTTTGTGTTACACTTTCGCACGGGTAAAACGCGCCACAAGACGAGAAAAAAACTCATAGATATTGCTAAAAAACAAACAAATGAAATTGTTTGAATACTTGCGTCATTCAAAACACTTAATTGTTATTAGATTTGTTAAACAATTGAGAGAATTGCGTAGAATTATTTTAATAATTTATATAAGGAGACGTGCGTCCCAACTTGGCATGTCCGTTTTCAATAGCAGCGGCGGATAAACTGACCAAAGGGAAAACAAAACGACCATTAATAGCGAGCTGCCAACTTATATTTATATGAAAGCAGCTGTTTTATATGTTAACGAACATAACACCTAACATAGCTTTCTGCTGTTCATGTTCATTTACAGTCCACTTAACATTCCATTTTATTTCTAACATGTGGCAGCTTTATGAAATGAATTTTCAATCAAAAAAAAAACGTCTTACTCTTGAACTGAAATGCGTATTTTTATACTATTAAGCGTTTTGATTGCAACTTTATGCTACGCCAGCTACGATTATTCTCGCTTGCCACGCTCTGTATTGCCGCAACATTACAATCTTCGTATAATAACACACCTGGATGATCCCACACGTTTAATGTTTACTGGCAATGTCGAAATAGAGCTCCGTACTGTTCAAACGACCGCAAACATAACTTTACACGTTGGTCCCACTTTAAATATTGCCACAAATGCCAGTACATTGTACCAACTAAACAATAACAAGCAGATTATAATTACAGATGTGGAACGTAACACTAAATATGATTTCTATACTTTGCATTTTGATACACATCTGCGCCAAGGCATACGCTATATGCTCAGGATGCAATTCTGTGCAAAACTTGGACGGTCCATGTCTGGATACTACGTCAGCACATACCGTGACGAAAACAACAGTAGCCACATTAGGTAAGTAAAAAATAGATTTCCCCACAGAACATACCTATATAATACCCAATATATTTCTTGTAGGTATTTGTCGGTAACACAATTTGAGCCAGCGGATGCCCGTACTGCATTTCCCTGCTTTGATGAACCGGATTTCAAGGCCACTTTCAACATAACACTAGGTCATCGTTCCCAGTACAATGCACTGAGCAACATGCCGGTTAATAAGATTATACCCATGTAAGCACAGTAATAATTGGAAAAGCAATAGTCTCCAAAGAACTATATGAGGTCATAACAACTTTTTAAGATTTACAGATGCAGTCGCAATAACTGGGTATGGAGTATCTTTAAAAGAAGTGAGATAATGTCAACATATCTAGTTGCTTTTAGTATAAATGAATTTGAAGGCTATACTTCACGGTGTTCCCAAGCTGGTCGAAAATTCAAATTTACAACATGGGCTCGACCTTCAGCGATAAAACAATGTAGATATGCTGCTGAGATTGGACCACAAATATTGAAATATTATGAAATAATGTTTGATATAAAGTATCCTTTGCCGAAACTAGATCAACTTGCCGTACCTGATTTTAGTGCGGGCGCTATGGAAAATTGGGGCTTAATCACATACCGGGAGGTGTCCCTGTTTTATGAAAAAGAAGCTTCATCGGAGACAGATAAACAACATGTGGCCAATATCATAGCACATGAATTGGCACATCAATGGTTTGGCAACCTAGTGACAATGCACTGGTGGAACGATTTGTGGCTAAATGAAGGTTTTGCCACATATATGGCTGCTTTGAGCATAGGAAAATTAACGTGCCAATGGCATTTGTTTGAGGAAGAATCATTAGAAAACATGCTTTCCATACTGCACACTGATGCCTACTGTAACACAAGACCCATTCATCAGTCAGTGGATACACCCAGTCAATTAGGGGATCTCTTTGATTCCATTACATATCGAAAAGGATCCATCATAATACGCATGATGCACATATTCATAGGTGACAAAGCCTTTCGCAAAGGTGTGAACCATTACCTGATAACACACGCATATGAAAATGCAAGGCAGGAGGACTTGTGGCATGCACTGACGCATGCTGCACGACAATTCTATAGCATACCCAACGATCTAACTGTGCAAACTATAATGAATACATGGACACTGCAAAGGGGGATTCCATTGATAACGATAAAGCGTCATTATGATGATAGATCGGCAACTGTTAGACAACAACGATTTCTTATAAGCGATGCTAGTATGCCATGGAATAAGATAGATCGTCTGGTGGAAAGTGATTCTTGTTGGTTTATACCACTTAGCTATACAACAAAACTTGTTGCAAATTTCTTAGACGCTGAGCCACATGCGTGGTTGCGCTGCAATGAAATGCATGAATCTTTTCCACTTGAAATGAAAGAACTGGCCACTGAAAATGATTGGGTTATATTTAATATTCAACTGACAACACCATATCGTGTCAATTATGATTCCAGAAACTGGGAGCTACTTATCAAAGCTTTACATAGCCAAGATTTCGATCAAATTCATGTGATTAATCGTGCCCAGTTAATAGATGATGCGCTAGCTTTGGCCTGGAGTGGGCAGTTTCGTTATACATTAGCCTTGGAACTATTAACATATCTCAAATTTGAACATGAATATATACCCTGGCGTGCAGCCATGGATCAACTGGCACCCATAGAACGTATCATGCGACAAACATCAAATTTTAAAACCTTTCGGGTCTGTAAAATCATATATTTGGCTAACCATTAACTAACTAACTTTTTACACAGTGTCTTATGGCACATCTGCTGGAACCCATTTACAGTCAACTGGATGGTATGCAGAAAGATTCAGAGAAAACTCATCATGTGGCACACAATATGTTGATCACTTCGTGGGCCTGTCGCTTGGGTCATCGGGATTGTGTTACGCGTGCCTTAAACTATTTTGATGACTGGATGAAATCAAAACAACCGGATGATGTAAATCCTGTACCAAAAAATCTACGCTCTGTGGTTTACTGCACAGCCATAAGGCAAGGAGGCAAGGATCATTGGAAATTCTTATGGCGACGCTATCGGAAAAGCACAGTGGCTAGTGAGCAACGATTGATACTACTATCATTAAGCTGCACCCGAAATGTTTGCCTTCTAAAGCATTATATAAAAATGTTATTCTGTAGAAAGTCATTCATACGCCAGCAGGATGTATCCCAGATCTTTAGCGCTATTATACGCAATAATGTGGGCTATCTGATAGCCAAGGATCTCTTTTTGCACAGGTTTGATACGGTGCAACAGTTGTAAGTGTTATAAATCCCATATTTATACCAATATATCAATTTATCAAACTTTTAATCTTATCCTTAAGTTTTGAGTACAATAGACGAGAATTGGTTGGATTACTCAATCAATTTGCTCAGCATATAAGCAGCGCACGGGACTATCGAGAGTTTAGACTATTTATAGAGACCCAAAGAAGTCTACAGCAAAGCTCACCACGTGGACTACAACGGGCATTGGAGGAGGCGCACGTAAATCTAAATTGGCGACAACATCAGCTGAAATCGTTCATCAATAGCTTATCGCTTCTATATGAATAATATTTAAAATATTTTAAAAAGTATTCTTTTAATTTAATTATTTATTTTCTTTGTAGTCGTATATTTCATTAGTATTATAAAGAACATTGCATATTCCAAGTTAAATGCTAATATTAATCACAGAACACATTACCAATCCCAGTCGTAGTTGCATGAATCACTCTGAATTTTCACCGGCAGCTGTAGCACCACCATTACCACCAGCAGCACCGCCGGAGAATGCGGTACTTGCATTACCAGCACTGGCCGCAAATAGTTTACGTAAATTCTGCAGCATGCTCCAGACTACGGTACCCGCAGTGCCCAATGTTTCAAGAAAATTAAAGTCGTTGCTTTCGATGGCCGTTTCGCGATCCTCCTCAGTCTCAATAGCTGAAGATGATATATTTGATGTATGATGTGGAGCATGATGAACACCGCTATGACCCACCAATCTATGTGAATTGGTTCTCACATGTGTATCATTGACCATCCCACCACCAACAGTATTAATCAAATGCTTTAATGGCTCAAGCACAGGTATAGCTAACTTAATGCGATGCCAAGCATCTGGCGTTTCCGTAGAACTTTCGTGCTGTTCACTGACTGTCTCCAGATCTAGCGTTAGCTCATCATCCAGCGTATTTTGCTTCTTTAACGGATCATCATCTGTATTTACGCTATTATTGTTTGTTTCTTGTAACTGCAATAAGCCGCGAAACAGCTGTTGCGCATTAGCTGAATTTGTTCCCTCTGCTTCATTTTGTTCCAAATCAAATTCCATACGTATTTTTTCGTCACCCTTAACAGGTACAAAGTTTACTATATGTACATTATCCTTATTTCCAGGATCAACCTCGGCCAGACTTCCATTTGTAGGCTTTGCTGTGGCAACATGAAGCGTCGACAATAACAACAGCCACGCGAACTGCATAAAAATCAAGAATATCATATTGATTATTCAAGAACAATATTACACCATATAAAGATATTCAATTATAATTGGCCATTCCATATGCTGAACCGATGTCTTATATACATATATATAAATATATATATATATAAACGCGACAAGCGTTAATTAAATGATGACATATCGTATGGATATATATAAAAAAAAATCGTTGGAGTCATATAACTAGCATATGAATCTATATGTACTTATAATAATATTCAAGGTCCTTAAAAATGATAGTAAACTAAAAAAATTTAATATTTCCAACTAAGTTTTTAGATGGAAAACGTGTTAATGTAGTTTTAGTTACTTAAATTGTATAATTTTTTATTTTGTTTTGTATCTATTTATCAATTTTTTATATAAATACAATTATCTATTTGTGCTTACATGCAATAATAGCAGAAGACATATTGAACTATATGTAAAACTGGACAATGGTGACATTGTATGTTATATATTATATTGGCCTAAAGGTAAAACCGTTGCTGGTAAACGCACAAATCGAACATAGATTGAGACGAACTTAGCCAAGTACTCAAAAAACCTCCGCAACGATTACTGAGCACTGACTGACTGAATGACCAAGTGCCCATAGAGTGGCCAAAACGCAATGTTTGAAACTCAAAACTGAAGGTAGACAATAAGCATTAATTAATATTCAACTCGTGTATTGATATATGTATATTATAGTTAAACAAATAAAAGTTATTGTCTATCAGAGAGAATAAAAGAGTGGGAGAGAGAGAGAAAGATGTTAAAAGCTAATGAGTAATTTCAACTTAAATGTGATCAAAATGAAATTTATAATGGAGTCATATTCAAGGTCATAAGAACCAATGGAAACCTTATATGTATATTGTTTTATAAATAAATCTTATATTTAAACATAAATTGTATTATTGTTTATATTTGTAAATATATACTATATATATACATACATTTAATTTGACTTTATTTGTTTTAAATCATAGTTGGCCTTTAAAGATAAAATAATAAGGCAACCAAAATATATATTTCTTAGTCTTTACACACAGCTCACTGACTTCACACCCAAAAAAAAATTTAATCAATTTTTTTAATCGAAATTCTAAATTTGGGTCTAATGTTTAAATGCAAACCTTAAGACTTTCGTAGCTCTTAGACCAAAACATTAGTGTTTTAATACAAAATTTTAAGTTGAACTTTCGTCTTTTATTTATTGAAAATCGGTCAACGTGTTCAAATTTCAACGTGTTCTGTTCAATATCATTTAAGCCATTTTGTTAATAAACACAATACGCTCAAATATGCGATTATTTGGTAAAATGTCCCATTTGTTACACGTGAGTATTATATAGATATATATATATATATATTTAAAAACTACAAATATAAAAAAATAGTAAATATAGAAAATTTAGAGGATATAAGTATTTAAAGACAAGTAAAACCGCAGTTTTCTATAGTATCGATTACGATATGTCCATTAATCTAGTTTATCCTTCTAAATTTAGATGTCTTTTTAGTGGGAAATTTTGTCTAAAAAAAATTTTGAAAGCTTGCCTAAACAACGTTTACTATGATTTCCGAAATTGTGGAGGAATGCAATTAAAATACAACTACGATACACAATATACAATACAATACAATATACAATTATACAATATATCCGCATGAAAAACAAGAAAATACATGCAAAAATATTTTAACTATAAGCCGATAGGACAGGAAAAGTTTTGGTATTAGTACAAACTGTTGTACAGGGTTGAAAATGTCTACAGATATATATAGAAATGAAATTTACAGCGATTACTCAACCAATATTGATTGATTAAGAATTGGTCTGCTAAACAACTTGTATTAATATATTGTTTTGGGTTTACAACTAGACCCAAACAAATGATGGTAGCAGACTAAAAATTCACTGGGAACGAAATTGCTATAGTTTCGAGCTAACTTGCATTGCTTCGAAATTGTTATGGGAACAGTTTCGTGCTGGCTTGCGTTATTACAAAATTGTTTTGGGAACAGCTTCGTGCTATCGGTCCTCTACAATTGTTTAAAAATCACAAGACACAATCCTTGTTTGGCTTCTGCTGTTGCGTGTTCACATATAAAAATGCTGTAAACAAAATGCTTCCCCTTTGCTTGCACGCGTTTCTATACTATTTAACACTGTATTGTTAGGGATAGTATCTGTTGAATAATATTCGTGTTTATCCAAACTAACCTAAATTTACCATATATATTATACATTGTAATATCCTTATCTGCTACTATCTAAATTCTTATTAATATAAATATATAATATATATATATATATATATATATATATATGTATTTTTTTATAAATTATATATATATATTATTTTATAAATATATATATATATATAATTTATAAAAAAATACATATATATAATTTATAAAAAAATACATATATATTATTTATAAAAAAATATATATATATTATTTATAAAAATATATATATATATATATAATTGTGGTTGAGAGAAGGGGTATCACCTTGATTATAAAAAGTAAGAATATATATACACTTACAATTATCCACATAGTTTTTTTTTTAACAGTTTTACAATGGCAAAAAATATATAAAATATATAAATATATAAAGTTATTATTTATTCTTAGTTATAGCCTTAGCGTTAGCTTTCATTTCCATTTTAATGTCATGAGTAGAAATATATCAAAAATATGAAAAAAAAATCAACATAGTAGCCTTTGAAGCTGATTCCAGTCTAACATCATGAAATCAGACGTATAGAATTTCATTCTTTCCACATTCGTCGGCCTAACAAAATTCCAGATAAAATTTTAAGTTTGAACAAAATACAAAAAAAAAAAAAATATAAAAAAAAAAGTTAAAAACCATAATTTATAAAAATTTTCAAGTTAAATTAAATTTTAGAAGTTTTTGGAATTTTTCAGTTGAACATCAAATAAATCGTATGGCTACATATCTTTCACAGATTTCGCGATGCTTGAGCTACAATGCACCAATATGTCGACCCCATCGCTTGCTTCACGGAAGTTGTAAGCAATGGAAAAAAATATGCTCAAACTGTGTCTGTTGGCAGCCACCACAGCTGGCAGAGCTGCTGCCAACTGTGCCAACTATGATACATGTACAATTGTACTCGCAGCGATCCTCAAGTGTATTTACCCTAAATACAAATATGGATATGCTGCGAAAAAGGATTAGTTTCAGTGGAACACCAGATGGCCCAGAGGGCTCACAGAACATAGTACCAGTCGGTGTAATAATACCAGAGAATCAGGATGAGAATCAAGTGAAGATTGTCATTGTGCCGTTAGATTTGGCTAACCAGGACAGTGAAGCTTTAAAAAATACATTACAAGCAATTAACCAGTTGCGTAAGCATTCTAAGCAGATCGATGAATTTACGAATAGCATTGTTGATGATTATCGTGCAGAGTATGCCAATAATGAACCTGCTATTGAAAACCAGAAATCCAATGTAGAAAATATTAGCTATTGGGATACCTATACTCAGTCAGAGATTGATGCTGTGGCGAAAGCGTCCGGCAACTATCCAGGGGAGGAACAACCGGTCCTTAAAGAAGCTGTTGCTGCTCTTAAACCAAATTTGGCCATTTCCACTAATGCCGATGTTGTCCCAATGACACCTGTTCCATGCACACCAAGTATGCCAAATGCACCGAATACAACGCCGATATCTCCCAGCACCATACCCAATACTGCGCCACAAACCCAGCCTTCACCTCTGCCTTTGGGTGATCCAAAAGAGACGCAAATTAGCGCTGAAGAAATTAGTGCAGAGTCGGAACCAGTGGTGGAACAGATTACCATTGAAGTTCCACAAGGTTTGGGAAAGCGTTTAAATGAAATGGCCATCGCATCAATGAAATTGTCTTTCGAAATGGACATGACTGATGTCCGTGATGCTATTATAAATGGTGGGGAAACTGCTCCAGAATTGTATGAACGAGGTCTTGGTAACGATGCCATGGTGTTCTTAGAAACAAAGGTTGAGGTTGATCCAGCTAACGCACCTGAGTATGTGGTGCCTCTTCAATTCAATGCCCTTATCAAGGGAACCGTAAAAATTGATGCCGAAAAACTCAATCCCGATCAGCTGACTGATGAGCATCTGCCGGAATATAATGATTCTGTCACATCTATTGCTGCCAATATCTGCAGTACCGCACTGCAACGAGGCTTTTCATCTGGTGCATTTGATGTTATTGAGGGTGAAGAAACATCAGCCCTTTTTAATAGCAACCGTGAATTAACAAATTTCACCCAAGGTAAAGTCTCGTCACAGGCGCGTATGGCATTGAAACGCCATCAGGCTCAAAAGCATATGAAAATGGAGCATCAACGCCCAGAGTTTGCATCAGTGAATCCAGAAGTATTTCCCGATACGTACGAAGCCACAGTCCCTTCTCCATCCTTGAAGGATGGATGCAAAAATCCAGTTATCAAACCAAAGAAGAAGTGCCCTAAGACATGTCCGCTAGAAGATCCTTGCAAAGAAGATAAAGATTGTAAACGCCCACAGAAAAAGCAGACGCCTCAAAAGAAAGCAGAGAGTACTACTGAGATAACAGCCAGTGCTAAGAAAGACGGAGGTAAGGGTAAGAAAGATCCTTGTGCTAAAGGCAAGGATGCTAAAGGCAAGGATGCTAAGGGCAAGGATGGTAAAGGCAAGGATGGTAAAGGCAAGGATGGTAAGGGAAAAGATGGTAAGGGTAAAGAAGATCCTTGTGCAAAGTTTAAGAAAGGCAAAGACGGCAAGGACGGTAAAGGCAAGGACGGTAAAGGCAAGGATGGTAAGGGCAAGGAAGATCCCTGCGCTAAGTTTAAGAAGGGCAAAGATGGCAAAGACGGTAAGGGCAAAGATGGTAAGGGAAAGGAAGATCCCTGTGCCAAGTTTAAGAAAGGCAAAGATGGCAAGGATGGTAAAGGCAAAGATGGTAAGGGAAAGGAAGATCCTTGTGCCAAGTTCAAGAAGGATGGTAAGGATGGTAAAGGCAAGGATGGCAAGGGTAAGGAAGATCCTTGTGCAAAGTTCAAGAAGGACGGGAAGGATGGTAAAGGCAAGGATGGCAAGGGTAAAGAAGATCCTTGTGCAAAGTTTAAGAAAGGCAAAGACGGCAAGGATGGTAAAGGCAAGGATGGCAAGGGTAAAGAAGATCCTTGTGCAAAGTTTAAGAAAGGCAAAGACGGCAAGGATGGTAAAGGCAAGGATGGCAAGGGTAAAGAAGATCCTTGTGCAAAGTTTAAGAAAGGCAAAGACGGAAAGGGTGGAAAGGATGGCAAAGGCAAGGATGGCAAGGGTAAGGAAGATCCTTGTGCCAAGTTTAAGAAAGGCAAAGACGGCAAGGATGGTAAAGGCAAGGATGGTAAGGGTAAAGCAGATCCTTGCGCCAAATTCAAGAAGGGTGGAAAGGATGGTAAAGGCAAGGATGGTAAAGGCAAGGATGGTAAAGGCAAGGATGGTAAGGCAGACCCCTGTGCCAAGGGCAAAGGCGGTAAGGATGCCAAGGCTGCCAAAGGCGCCAAGGCTGCCAAAGGCGGCAAGGATGCCAAAGCTGCCAAAGGCGGCAAAGATGCCAAAGCCGCCGGTAAGACGAAAGATTGCTCCAAGGTGTCAGCAGGCCAAAAACAAGATCCTGCTAAGAAAAAATATTCAACTTTTGCCAGTCCCGTGTATAAATGTGCCACCATGGATGATGCCTCCGAACAATACAGACGTTCCCTGTCAACATCTGTGAATACCCTAAAAAAATTGTTTGCTGAACGTACAAAATCAGCGATACCTCGTCATATGCAACCTAATTTTTTGCTATATTCCACTCGTGTGCGCCGTCACTGTAGCCCCAAGCCACACAACTTTTTAACCACATGTCCAGTGGTAAAAAGGAATGCGTCTGCTCCTGCACGCTTTGTTATGCACTCAACTGTACGAAGGAATTTTGGAGGCTTTACTGCACCACAGTTCTCAAGGAACTATGGAAAAAAATCAGGCAAGAAGGATAAAAAGGACAAGAAAAAAAGTTCCAGTGCCGAATGTATTGCACTACAATCGAAATTACCAAAGCGTAATCCAGTTAAGGCCCGAACTGGACTACGCACTGATTGTTATGGCGATGACGAAGATTGTGGAAAAAGAACTAATGAACATAAGTGCTCCGAAGTAAAGTTCCCAAGGAAAAAATGCGAAAAAGACCATCCAAAAAAACCAAAAGTTCCTCATTACAAGAAACCAGAAAGGAAGCTTCCAACCATCTGCAAGCATGTAGAAGCTGGCAGAAAGGCTAAGGGTCAAAAGGACAAAGGTACTTTACAAGAAAACAAATATAATAAATGAAACTAAACAAATTTCTATTTGTGTCCTAGATAGAAAGAAATAAGCTGCTAACTACGGATACATTCATTTTAAAACAAATACGTATGAATAGCGATTCGTCACACAGCAAGCGCTACGTTTCCCGCGTCTGTGAGGCCACAGATGAAAAAGAGATCGGGGAGGGAGCAAAGTCTATAGAAACAATTCGTATACCAACCTCATACCGTATATGCAGAGTTAATCAGCCTCGTCCCATTCTCAAACAGTTTGGTAATTTTCATTTCTATCTATCAAATTAATTATCTTTATCATCATTATCATCCATATAGATGTACTTATACGTACTGGATCCATAGCTTTAACCGGTTCCGACATTCATGTTTATGAGAATGCTAATAAAGAACTAGAAGGTATGACTTTGGGTCATGATGCTACAGGTTTTGTGGAGGAAGTGGGAAGTTGTGTACGTCATTTACATGCAGGTGATCGTGTTGTTATGGAATCAGCTTTATCATGCGGAATATGTTCATTCTGCAAGCAGGGGCTATATAATATATGCTCAGATTTGGTTTATAATGGATTCTTAGCTTCCCATCAAACACATCCAGCAGATCTTTGTCATCGTCTACCGGACTCCATTAGTATGGAAGAAGGTACCCTCACTCAAACTCTTTCTATGGGCTGTCAGGCCTGTTTTAAGGCAAACATAATGCCCAATAGCAATGTCCTCATCATTGGATGTAGTCCTACAGCAGTATCGGCGGCTTTGTGTGCTAAAGCAGTTGGTGCCAAAAAAGTATCTATTGCCGGTACTATGGAGTCGTCTCTAGATGCAATTAGAACAGATTTTGATTTTAATACCATACACTTCGATGCCAGTGCTCTTTTCGGCGAGGTCCTTGAAAATGTGTACAAAAAGTTTAACGAATGGCCAAACTCGGTTATAAACTGTGCAATAACACCTATGTCCATGAATCTGGCTATTATGGCACTACAGCCATGTAGCGTTTGCGTTTTAGCCGAATGTGAATCAGAATGTGCTAGTTTTAATGCCCTTGATGTACTTATGAAAAACATAAGACTTATACCAAGCTTTCGCTCTGCGAATATGTAAGTAAATTATACTAATTAATAAGTTATTAATAATATTAAATAATTATAAATATTAATTATAGGTATCCGACGGCATTACAGCTAATGAAATCTGGGCGTGCGCCTATGTTTAAACTTATTGCCAAAACTTATCCATGGAGCGAATTGGAGAATGCATTTAAATGTGCACAGCACGAATCTAATGTGGGACTCCGCAAAATTGTAGTTAATAACTCTGAATATGCTAATATTGGGGAATTGTTAAAAAAAAAAGTTAAGATACTACCACAATGAAAATAATTAATAATTAATAATTGTTAGGAGTAGCAAAAAAAGCTGTGTACAAGACGAAAATAGCATGTCATAATATAAAAGAAATAAAACTTTAAACGTTTTATACATATAAAACAATTTTTGTTTTTATTTTTAATTGAAAAGTTTATAGATTCAAGATTAATATTTCTCTCAGCATCTATTTCTCTTATTACAAACTCTGATTTATATAAATATTGTACTTCGCTGCTTACAACAAACTATTTTACAAATTTACAATACCAAAGACTAAGAGGATTGTGCATTAGGATTGGAAGGAAACAAAGTAATAAAGATAACAAAGCATAATATAATCGCATCTTAATGCACATTTGGAACATTTTTTTTTTGGATATAAATATAAATAATAATGATAAAATATTAAGAGCTAATTAATCAATACTCAAAGATTAGATATTTATAAATATGTAAGTATGACTAATAACTGGACTGCATTTGGTTTCTATATCTTGTTCCCTGGTTGTTTTTCATTTTTGTTTAAAACGTAAAATGGGCTAAATTAAAGCGCACACGTTTTTTTTTTTTTTTTTTGTGTTATAATAGTAATTGTAATAATATTGTAGAATCGTCAGATATTAAATCAGACAAAAATAAAACAGAAACTTTTTAGTTCCAGTGTTCATTTTTGTAGTACGTAGTATGTCTTTTTGGTGTTATTTTTTTTTTTGTTTTTTATAATACATAAATTTCAAATAAAGAATATCAATTTTGATCAAATTAATTATCATTAATTTGCATATCCAGTTCAACATCCGTGCGATTTATTTCACGTATCGAATTAATGAACATATAGCGCGATGTGTAGATATAAAGCCAACGGAACCATTTCATTTGTGATTGGTGTTCCATCATGGCTCCTCTTATAACAGACGCCTGTTTCCAACTAAGTATGCACCTAAAGCAAGATATTTTATTACATGTATACATATGTGTATTTGTGTATATTATATACATACCAATGGGTAGACATAAAACATGTACACAACAAATCGAAGACTGATAAATATTTTCGTACCAAATTGATTGAATCAAGTGTATAAAACTTACAACCTATAATCATGACAAATATTAAATAATTAATAAAATATATACAACAAATTATATCTATAATTAGCAACAGCAGCGATACAATTAACATGACAATAAACATGTGCAATTCGGTTTACGGGTTGTTTCTATACTATTGTTATTGTTGTTGCTTCTGGTACTACTGTTGCCAACCCGTGACTCACCCTTAGGTAATAAATTGGCTAAACACAAAGAAGCAGTCGCATAATACACAGCACAATGATTGGGATGCGAGCTGACCCCTTCGCTATCGAAGGTTAATATCGCTTGTATATCAAGACTCTCAGCGGTATGCAATATAAAACTGGCAACTACTTCCGGTCGCCAATCATAGTTCGGATCATCTGGCAAATTTGTTGCATTCACTAAGATAACACTCGATTCGGTAACACCAAGTCGCTTACAAGCACGAAATAGCTCCTCTCTCCTCAAATTTGCCTGCTGTTCATGATTACCTAAATGATTAAAGCATTAGTAATTAGCATTTGAAAACGGTTAACAAATTTATAAAAATTTATCTGTTCCGATGCCCACACTTAAGCAGTCCAATCACAATGTTTAGTTATGCAAATTTAGAAAACTTAAGTTGGTTGGTAGTTTGGGACAAGGAAGCGAAATATAATTGTTTTAATAGCTTACCATTTGAAAGACACAATACGTACACCTCACACCCATCGGTTTGTGCCAGCGTATATATTAATGGGCCAAAAAACATACACTCGTCGTCCGGATGTGCAATAACCAATAATACGCGTCCCATCAATGCTCCTTTTGGCAATTGAACGCTACGTAAACGTAGTCCGCTTTGTAAGGCATTGCGCAAGCCGCTGTTGTTGTCCTGGTCTGTGTTTGGCATTTCTGATGGTGATTTGGCTAACGACGCCGACGTCGACGTCGATGCCGATAGCCAAAAAGTGAGTTTGTAGAGTCCCAGGCATACTAAGAAGTATACCGCACATGCAATAACTATATGATCCAGCGCTTCAGCTGATGTTGACTTGATGCGGCAAAATATTGCTTGTGGCGTCAATTGCTGACGTAGTTCGTTGATTGGACGTATTATAGAATCCGATAGAACACTTATATTAAACTTATTGGCCAAGTATTCGCTTAGCCAGTTTAATTTCATTTCATTGCGTTTTTTTCTTTTATACTTATTTTCGTTTGGGTAAAATATTCACCAAAAATGGACATAAAGCTTTAAAAAAATTCGTTTTTTTTACAATCAAGTTGCTATGCGATATAAATAATTATTTATATTCTAAATTAAATTTGAACACTTAAACAAGTAAAAAAAATCTATTTTATTATTTAATACTTTAAACGGTTTTCAAATGGTACACGGCGCAACTAATTAAATTGCATTATATACTTGTGCACCTTGTTTTCTAATGTTCTGATGAGAGGCAATCACTAGGGATGGCAGCGTGAGGCGCCACCAAACAAATATTACTTCAACTGCAAATAAAAATGTTTATATGCATGTGTTTATACAAATAAAACTTTTAGGTCTTTTAAAACACTTAAATTTATCTCTTAGTTCGAACAGCGAAATTTATAAAGAATAATGACTATTGAATTGATGGCATAAGCAGCTGTCTTTGAACAGCTGTTATGTGAAGTCACTAAGTGAATAATTATCGATAGTTGAGTTCATATAGCGTTTGTAGAGATGAAAGCTCTACGATAAATTTATTATCGTTCTTATACTGTTTTTAGTTGCCGAATATATGAAGACTAATAAATTAATATTTGTTTTGAAAAATTGCTAGTTATTAATTTTCTACAATATTGTCATTGTGTGTGTTTTGAATGCCAACTGTCCCCAATATCCCGTTAAAAAACCCCGTTTATCTTCCACCCCAATAGACAACAAAACGTGTTGGGATTAATGCAAGCGGCATTTGGGGGACATAAAATTTTTTTTTTACAAAAAGCGTGCGCGTTGGTTGTGGCTTTTTGTAATTAGGTTAAGAGAAATAGCATAACAGCACCAGCAGCGTGAGGTGTGAGGCATACGGTTAGAGTGAGGTTGCATATAAATACATAGAAAAAAAACTATGGCACATCATGGCATGGATTCGGCCTTGTTCGAAAGACGACTGCGGCCGGTATATGGTAAGCGTGATGAACATATATGAAATCAAACAATTTCTATCTTTCATTTAATATTTGTCATATCTGCAGATAATCTGGAAGTTGGTAACAATCGCAAAGCGCTACAGGAATCAGAAAAACTGCTTAAAAAGTATCCAAATTTACTATGTGCACGTGCTCTTAAGGTATGTGGGGTAACAAATAAATTATATTTGACTTTAAATATCTATCTTGGCCAAAATGTTGACAATAATATTCAGAATTAACTAACAGTATAGGAATAACCAAATTTATCTGCATTTATTATTTTTTTATTGAAAAACTTTAAACTAAAAGTAATTTCTTATTTGGAATAGGGTTTGTCACTGTTGCGTCTGGGCCGCTATGAAGAGAGCAACATTTGTCTGTCAACTGTAGCTGAGGAGAAGCCAGTTGATGATCCTACATTGCAAGTACTTTCCTTTTGCTATCGGGAAATGGAACAGCGTAAGATATACACACATATAAATAAATATACAAATATATATAAATATATATACACTTTTGACTATTTCATATTTATAAGTATATTTCTTGGCACGCGCCCACAGCCGGGCAATTAAAATTGTCTAATTCGCTTTCGTTTGCAAGAAAATTGGTTTATGGATGCCTGCCAGGCGGTGAGCAGTAGACAGGCATCAAGTGCGTTTGCAATGCGTGCCAAGAAAATATAATAGAAACTGATCTTATTTATTTCTGTACCTGCACACACCTATACGGGTTCCGCTATTACATAGCTCTCGTTTTTAATTTACTTTTTTGTGTATATAAAAATATATATATACAATTCTTTGTTATTTATTATTATTATTTGTTATTGTCTTAATGTAAACAAACATTTTATTTGTGACATTGCAGTTGACAAAATAGTTGAGCTTTATCAGCATGCAGTTAAACAGAATCCTGGCAATGAAGAACTACTTGCGCATCTCTTCGTTTCGCATGTACGTGTCGAGGATTATAAGGCACAGCAGGCTGTTGCACTCCAGTTGTATAAGACGACACCGAAGAATGCCTATTATTTTTGGTCCGTTATAAGTGTGGTATTCCAAGGTATACGCGGTCCTGAATCTTCAATACCTGAGAAGCGTAAACTGTATTTGGCGTTAGCACAGCGCATGGTTGATAAGCATATTAAGGAGGGAAAAATGGAAACAGAACAGGAAGCATTTCTTTATTTGCATATTTTAAAATTACAAAACAAGTACCAAGAGGCATGGGAGTTTTTAATAGGTGAACTCTGTGGAAAACTGTATCCGGGTGCGCCAGTGAGCATGAAATTTGAACTTCTTAGGGAACTTGGTAACTGGCAGGAACTAAACGACCTGCTGCAACAGCTCTTAGAAGCTGAGTGAGTACGATAAAATATATTTACAATGATTAAGTAAAATAACGAGTCTTTTTTACAGTCGTGATCGGTGGGATTACTATAAGGAATATTTGAACAGTTGTTTTGAACTGTTAAATGCACCACTCACAGAAGAGGGCAATACACGTTATACGCTAACAACCTGTCATAAATTTCTAATGCACATCATTGACTCTTCAGAACGTAAGACTCGTGGGCCTTACTTGGCACGCCTGGAGCTACACCAACGCATGCGTGGCATTAAGCTGCCGGCAGAAGAGCTAGTAGGGGATTTTGATGAACTTATTATTGAGTATTTTCAACTCTTTGGTGACAAATCTTGCTGCACCCATGATATAGCAATGTTTTTACCCTCAATAAGCATGAAACAACGCCAATCACTGGCCAACAAGCTACTCCTGGAGAGCGGCGTTACTTCAAAATCTTTACCACAAAACGTAAGTTACTGATTTTACTCTCCTTTTAACACAACTCCCGATGTTTTCAGAACTGAGGGATTTTAATCTTTTCTATACTTATCGTTGACTATATTTTAATAATTTTCATTTTGCTTTATAGAAGGAGCAAATGCAGAAGCATATTTGTGCACTGCAAGTATCACGAATGTGCGGCACTCATATTGACCTGCCTGTGGACCATTTGTTGGCATTTTATACCGCACTAAAGCTTCACTATGAACATGGATATACTTCGTTTGGAAAGCAGCTGCAGTCAACGGAAATGGGACCCTCAGATCCGTATGCTCTGCTGGCGGCGAATGTCATGTATGATATCTCTATGCGTGAAAACAAATCAAATCAACTGTTCGAAGCGCTGTGCCTTTTACAATATGTGCTAAGAAACAGCACCAGCAATTTTCATGTAAAGCTGCTTAGCTTAAAGATCTATCACATGTTTGGCTGCATGTTAGGTGCACAAGAGATGTATGACTATTTGGATATTAAACAAATCCAATTGGATTCTATGGGCTATGTACACTGTAACTTGCTACCGCTTTCCGGAAGGTTTTCTGGTGTACGCAACTGTTATGATACCACTTTAAAATTCTTTACTAATAGCTACAAAGATCGACTAGAGTACATAGCATTGACATATCGTTTTTGTACATTTTCGAAAATGGGAGAGTTCATGAACTTTAAAGAACGTTTGACCAATAGTTTATTATATGTGGCTTGCTCGGTGGAGGCACAGTTGTGTGATCTTGTCAGCTCATATGGAAATGTACAGCAAAATCTTGCTGCATATGCTTCAATGAGCATTGAACCCGCTGATGATCGCATTGCTTGGAATGAGCTTAGCGATAATCGTGATCTAGAAGCAATTATACGCTGGGACCCATTACATATGGTCGATGCAGAAGCTGAACGAAAAGAATCATATAATCAAGAGATTGAAGTGTTGCAGTTACGTTCGCTAATGCTTCGATTGTTTGCGTCATTTATTGACTTATATCATACCCCAGTAACCCCCAAGCTTAACTCAACAAACAACAAGACTCCACAACCAATATTGGGCGAAAATACAGCCACAGTGGAACTATTACGTGAATCATGGACTGGTCTCCATCAGCGTCTACGGCTTATGAACTATAAACATCTTTCGCAAAGTTTTCTAGTCAACTTATTACCCACGCGTCTTCATTTACTGCTCGAACTTCCGTATGAACGTTTCTTTGATGATTTGGCTCAGTTGGTGCTCGATCTTTATAGTGGAGCATCACAGCTCGCGCTTCAGTGCAAAAAAGTTAGCGAAAATGTGGCTTCTGTGATCGAACTGTGCGTTAAAACGATAACAGACAGTAATGAATGTAATGGATTGGATGGACTCTGGAAACGGCGTGAACATCAACAAAAAGTTGCCGCTTGTTTAGAGGTCGGTTTAGTACATATAAATCTAAAGTGTAAGGCTTAAATTGCTTAAGTTAAATGTCTATTTACAGATACTTTCACTTTATGCCTTCTTACTATCTATACTTAACGATAAGTTACAGTCCAGTGCGAAAACAAAAACCAAAAAGAAACCATCGGGTGATACTAACGCACAGAACACGCCACTTCCAATCAGCGAAAAGGAACGCAGTCAAATGTTGCAGGAACTAATGCGCCAATTGAAACATAAACTAGAAGACTGTGATGCAGCTATCCGTAAGTAACTTTTTCATAATATAGCACATATATAATTTTAATTTGAAAATCATTTTTAAAAAGGCACGTGGAAAGCTCCTACATTACCTCGTGAGATCAGTTGTTTTATGGCAGATATGTCTCTAAAGCCGGAAGTTGAAGCCACTCTAATTGGTGATTTGTCTACAACGTTTAAGGAATCACATGACCTAATGATTACCGAGCTGCGCAATTTGGTAAAGGATAAAATCCGAATGATAGGCAAATAATATAACCCGGGACTTTGCTGTGCAAAGTCTCCATTGCAACCCTAACTTTCTACACAATTTCAATAATTTTTCCCAGTTTGTTATTTAATATTTTAAAAAGGCATCCAATATGACCAGCTTTAATGCTTCCACATCGCCTTCCTATAATTAATAATCAAATTAGATTCTTGTGCACTTTACCATCTACATTTTCGGCATTTTTGTACAACATGTGAAAAGTTGTAAGCTTCGAATTTGCCCGAAAACAAAAATAAAAACAAAACATTACCCAAGTGGAAAAAAATTAAACTTAAATTGTATTTAAATTATTGTAGATTATTACATTTAGAAGGATTATAGAATAATATATACAGTACGGTCGTTTATATATAACACTCATACAAATAGAATCTAAAAAATTTAATACATAAATATTAAACTGCAACAACAAAAATAACAGTTATGAAAAAGCCGGATATTCTTCACAACTAATGATTATGTAGATATAAGTGTAGCCAATTATAAAAATATATTGGTCAGCCCTTCCCTGCTGTAACGCCACCTGTATTTGCAACCTTTAGCGTCTGTAAATAGGCAGTGGTACGAGGATCATTGATATGTTGTTGGGTCTGAAGATGAGCAACTAAATTGTGATTCCGTGCAAAACTTTTGTTACACAAACGACAGATATGCGGCTTCTCGCCTGAGTGGGTTTTATAGTGTTCTTTGAGTACATTAGCATAGGAAAATGTCTTGCCGCACGTCTTACAAGCATAAGGACGTTCATTTCTATGTGTTCTATAAGATAACGCAGAATATTAGTATTTTTTTTGAATGTATACAAGTTCTTACCGTTCATGTTTTACCAGCGATGTCCGATCCGAAAAATTGCGCTGACAATATGGGCAGGTGTATGGTCGGGCACCTGTATGCTGGCGCATATGACGCATAAGCTGATAGTTAACATGGAAAGACTTTTGGCAGATTCTGGGTAAAAACAAATACAAGTTAAAGGTTTATTTTAACTTCTAATGAAACTAGTCATTTAAGCAATACGTGTACCAGTATTTAAAAGGAAATTGATATTTTTGTTTAGGAATTTTAATAAATTAAATTGTAACAATAATTTAACTTACTCGCACACATACGGCCTTTCATTATTATGTCGTCGCATATGTGTGTCTAGTGTACTCTTTCGTGGATAGCTATTGCCACAAATTTCGCAGACATAAGGCTTTCCAGGAACGTGTGGCGTGGCAACTGCCTCTTTTGGTGGTATAACTAAAGGCGTTGTCGGATCTGCCGTAGTTTCTGTGGCTGGAATTTCTTCGACCAGATCATCATTACACCAAACACCTTCCTCTAACACTTCTACCTCAACTTGCTCATATATGTGTACTTGTTTTGTTTCAATTGCATGTTGTTCCTCAGAGTCGTTCACGTCATTGTATATATATTCTCTTAGGAAATCATCAGAGTGCCGGCAAATCTGTCGAAATTTATATGCAAGTGTTAAGAAGGCGCGACATTTTACACAAATACGTGTAGGTAGTTGTGAGCTTCGTATTATCTAAAGAAAAACCAAAATTTAAGTACACTTGGCTTGTACCAGTTCTAATTGAGTTACCTTTATTCCACTACAATATTCAATTTTCTCACAAATAGATTTGTTTTGTTGTTCCTCATCACATTCATAGATTGATATCATGTTTACATCAGTCTCATGCAAACAAATACGACACACAGTTGCAATGTCCATTACTACTTCACTTGGTATCATAATTATACTTAACTTATAGCAATTTTCCGACTTTTAATATCCTTTCTTATAGTTTGAATTTGCGATGTTAATTTATTTTAAATAGTTTATTTATATCTATCGTTATATTACATTTATCTATATTCACATTACCAAATATATCGATTCTATGATTTAAAATTGCAATTAAATTGCAAATGCAGGTGAATTATTTGAGAAATTTTAACTTTATTAGCCTAATATTAATTTATGACATACTCTTTACCCCTGTAAATTTATTAAACATAAATGGATGTTAAGATACAGCTACGATATTAACGAACTAAACATTCAATTATTATCGAAAATATATTTTTTTAAGAAATATCGATTATTTGTAATTGGTAAAAGGTGGCTGAACCATTAAGTTTATAAGTAAAATAAGCATGGATTCCCACGATTCTTGCAGGATTTGCCTGCAGAGTCCCAAGACTGAGACTCTTATGGCAACAGAATCGGATTTCTTTGAACAAATACAACAATGTACAGGCGTACAGGTGAGAGACACTATAAACTTAAATGTAATTTACATTTGCACTGTAGATCTATGCTTTTTATTGTTTTTTAGTTTACAACATATATTGATATTCAAACTAAAATATGCACCAGTTGTGCTTTACTGTTACGTGCTGCTGTTAAGCTCCGTAACCTATGTCACCAGGCTGAGGAGCAATTTCAAAAGATTAAGGTTGAACAACCTAGTCCGAAAATGCAGATGGACAGTGATGGTGATGAAGCTTCGGAATTTGTAGAGTCATATGAGGTTACACTAGAAACAGCAAGCAACACGGGTTCCCAATCTAGTGAGGGAGAAATTATGAAAAAGCCATCTACTCTTTCACCTGTTGCTCGCTCAATATTAAAAAACAAAGTTCGTGGCCGCACAGTTCCCATGGTGCCATTGAAAATTGGTACAAACATGTCTAGCTTTGTATCTTATGCATGTAATATCTGCAATAACGTGTACTCAGAAAAAGTTAAGCTAACTGCACATCTTAAAGTACACAGTGAGCATAAGCCACACGAGTGTGAGTAAGTTCACTTCAACTTTTTGTTCAAATAAATATAATATATATATACTTTAAACAAATATATAACTTTTTTTATATTTGTAGAATCTGTCACAAACGCTTTCGCCAGACACCGCAGTTAGCTCGACATATGAATTCTCACACTGGACTACGTCCGTACAAATGTGATTACTGTGATTCATCTTTTGCTGACCCTTCTACGCGAATTAAACATCAACGGTAAAGCACAAAGTTTAATCACATTAACTGCAGTAAACCTAATAAATTTTTTTTATATAGTATACATACAAATGAAAGGCCATATAAATGCAATTTTTGCGATAAATCATTTGCCTATTCGAATGTACTAAACGTACATCTTAAGATTCATACCGGAGAACGACCTTTTAGCTGTCAGTTCTGTGGCAGAGGTTTCTCACAGCTGCATCACAAAAATTCACACGAACGTTCGCATGGATCAGGAAAAGTTGATATCATGGTGATATCATTGGAAGAGGAATAACCATTAAATCATAGTTTAAGAATATAGTTTTATACTTTATCATATAGTTTTAGAAGTCACTTTGAAGTACAATGAACCATAGATAGGTTATCATTAATTTTTTTTTAAAAATTGACACAATTAGCAGAAGTTAAACGACTTCTATGTAATGGCTTTTAAAGTTTATCTTTAAAATGTATTCAAAACTAACAACAAAACTTAATTGTGAGATAAATACATTGTATTTTTCTGGATTTTGTTTCAACGTCTGCACTATCTATAATCTAATATTCTCTCATTTACTTTAAATATGGGAACAACAAAAATTATAAGAATTTCGACTTATGTTATTTCACTACGACTTTTATAGTTTATGTACTCTAAATCAGTCTGCAATAAGAAAGTCCTACTATTCTTTTCATTATAAGCCACTATTATTATTAGCCACTATTATTATTATTATTATTTTTTTTTTTTGGTATTGAAATTATAACGAACTTATTTCTCTATTACTTCTTCAAAGAAATAAAACACAAAAAGCACAGAAGTTACTTATAAGCATGCATATGAATAGAAACTAAAACTATAATAATGATTTGTACATTCTCTAAGTCGTCGGCAATATGCCAATAACAATTTCGGACATGTCATCTTTAATACGTTCTTGCCTTTCCGTATCCAAGTCAATAGGCTTCCAAGGCCCGCGTTTCTCGTGCGTTGCTCTATGCAATCGCATTTTATAAGCTTTGACAAAACCTTTTCCGCACAAATCACAGCTAGAACATAAAGCATTTAATTTTAACTTTAATTATTAAAAAGAAAAAAGAATAAAACTTACACATGAGGTTTTTCACCAGTATGTATCATCTTGTGAAATTTTAAATTGTCCGAATAGGTAAATGTTTTAAGGCACACATCACACTCATATGGCCGCTCCTTGGTATGTATTCTGCGTAAATATAAAGATACTGAAATAGACGAATGAACATTTTTTGCCTAATGTCACATACCGATGATGTTTGGTCTTGGTGGAACGATCAGCAAAAGCGGCTGGACAAAAATTACACTTGTAGGGACGATTACCAGTGTGTGTGTTCATGTGTCGGACCAACTGCTGATTTTGAACAAATCCCCGACCACAGATTCTGCAAGCATTCAAATAAGAAGGAATAAGAAGAACATGTGAATTGGACTTTAGAAAGCTTACTCGCATTCATGTGGTTTAATGCCACTGTGAAATTTCATGTGCTCGGTAAGTCGCGCCTGAGAAGGATAAATATTTCCACAGACATCACAAATGTAGTTAGAGTATTTATCTCGCGGCTTGCGTCCCAATTTTTTTCCCTCATGAACTGTAGCCTTTGGTCTTTCTTGCACTTTACGCGATGGACGCACAGAATTTACAATTTGTGATTCTTGTTTGGTTTCGTACACACAGCTTTCGTCTCCAGAGCTTGCAATTTCATTCTGTATTTCCTCATCACGTCTTTCTGTCCAGTTAGTTTTCTGATCAACCTTTCTAGTTGGAGTTGTTGTTGTGTTTGATGGTGTAGGTTCCGTAGCTAAATATTCTAATTCTTCATAATCTATAAAATGTTCTGCTTCTGTTTCCGTTTCAACCTCTGTTTCAGCAACCTCGACAACGGTTGTGCCATCATAAATAACCGCATTTTGATCGTCATCCGCAGTAGTGGGATCATATAAAAATGTTACGCCATCACGATTGGAAATTCCATCAGGATCTCGTTCGGTATCTACATCATCGCCAGAAACTACGTAGTTTACAACTTCGATTGGTGACTCTTCAACGTCTTGTTCTTCTTTTATTTGCGCATCAATTTCATGTGTGCTTTCGTCCCATGCCCTTGCAATGGCTTCAGCTTCCGCTTCTTCGTCATCTGCAACACTCATGGATGAGTTTAACTCTGTAGCTAGCATATCTGCTATATGTTGATGTGAACGCTGACAAGTTATACGAAATTTGTATGCCAAACGGAGTACACGGACACATTTGTTACACATTTTATCCGGAAAGTTGTCATCTATGCTAACCTATAATAACAATAATAGTTAAATCAACCACTCGTTTTGATCGTTTTTAATGTTTTTAATACTTACGGGAATCCCAGCACATATGTGCAGCATCTGATCAAGGCGGGTTGAGGCATTATCGCTAAAGATTTCTTGCAACAAACCATCGCCTTCGTTGGGATTCGTAAGGCATACACGGCAGACGATCCATTTCTCGCTTACTTCGGTTTTCATAACTTACCTCCTTAATTGTGGCAAATCAAACTTAGCAGTAGCCAATCTTTTATTGGTAAAATTACAACAATAATGCAGGCGTCCCTTCGTTATTGCCATTCACCGGTTGCGGGCACACGCAATACAGTATATAATTAATTTGGTATTTATTAACCAGATAACTGCAAATTATTTATAAGATTGTATCATTACCTCATTCATATATATTAAATATACTAGTTATTATTTTCAGATTAAAATAATTAATGACAATTAAAAAGGATTAATATTTAAAACATTCAGAATAATATTGATAGCATTTAAAAAATATTTAAGTATAATGCATAGAAATACCTCTTTTGCATATCTGCGTTGCAGTTATGGTCACCTTTATTGCTGCCATTCACACAACAGCGCGTGCAGCTTAAAATTTTAGCCTACTTTTTTTTAACCATTAGCGTCGTCTATAATCAAACAATTTGTGCATTCTTGTAGAATAATTAATTAAGTCATGCCGGCAACAACAGCAGCAGAAACACAAAAGTGGATAGTTTGTAGAGTATGCCTACAACAGCCTAAAGACGCCATGGGCAGCATTTTCAACGATGACGCCTCCAAAGATTTGACCAACATGATATTGGAATGTGGCGGAGTGCCTGTAAGTTAAAGTTTTTTGATTTTAAATTTTAATTAAATTGTTAATTACTTCTACAGATTAAGAAATTTGATCATTATCCTGATAAAATATGCGAGAAATGTTTAAAGAATTTACATGTTGCATTTAAATTTCGACGTATTTGCCAGAGATCTTATAAACACCTAAGACAATTTATAGCACCCGTTGTGGTTGAGAATCAATTGCCTACAGAGGATGATGGAAATTTAATATGCCTTGGCAACGAGCCAGCAACCACGGAACAAACCGAATCACATACATTTACACCGACGGAAAATGAAATAAATAATGATGAAGAACTTCCAGAAAGCAAGGGGAGAGTTATTCATGTGAAAAGTGAACAGGTAGAGGAAGATGGATTTATTGAGGAGCTGTATGATGTATATGAGGCTTACGAAGGAGATATTGTTGCTGAACAGCCAGTACACTATGACGATGAACATATTGAAAATAGAGTGGTAGAAGAAGAGTTGGGGGAAAATTCAATTTCTGGTCTTTCGGCTGACATTGAATATTTGGAGCCATTGGATCAAGATCAAGACCAACTTACAGAGAGCGCACATGAAGATGACGTGGGGCTACAAAACTCTTCCGATGAAGAATTTCTTCCAATTAAAGCACGTAATACAGCATCGCGATCTACAAGTTCAAAGAGACGCGGTAACACCCGCAAAGCAGCTACAAGCAAAACGGTGGCAGCAAAAATTAAACGAGAAAATTGTAACATAACCACAAACATCATATTGAACCACGATGAAAGCATTACTTTTGATGATGCTATTGTACGTAAGGACACTGGTATTAAAACCAAAGGCGGACACAAGATACGTGTTGGTGATAAAAAGGAATTTAAATATATCTGCGATATATGCGGCAATATGTATCCATCTCAGAGTCGCCTTACTGAACACATTAAAGTGCATTCCGGTGTGAAGCCGCATGAGTGCGAGTATGCATCATAAATCACATAATCTAAGGAAAACTTGTATTTACTTTTATTTTCTTTTATAGAATCTGCGGACATTGCTTTGCCCAGGCGCAGCAACTGGCACGTCATATGAATACACACACAGGCAATCGTCCTTATAAATGTAGCTATTGTCCAGCAGCTTTTGCAGACTTGTCTACCCGCAACAAGCATCATCGGTAATTAGTTAGAAATAATTGTGTGAAATAATATTCTTTAATATCATTCTCATAGTATTCACACCAACGAGCGACCATATGAATGCGATGTATGCCACAAGACATTTACTTATACTAACACATTAAAGTTTCATAAAATGATACACACCGGCGAGAAACCACACGTGTAAGTTTCTTTTTCGCTTTATTCGTCCAAGATTTATATTAAATATAACATATATTTTTTGGTAGGTGCGAAATATGCGGCAAGGGATTCCCGCAGGCATATAAACTGAGAAACCACAGGACAACACACGATAGACGTGTAGGAGTTGTAAGGGACAATGTGGATGTAATGTTGCCCTATGATACGACAGCCACAGTTGGCCTGGAGCTGTAAATTAGTGTATGTATTATTTATGCATATGTGTGGTCGTATATATAAATATATACATATAGGTAAAAATATATCTATATTTATAAATTACAATACATAATTATATTATATTGATGAAACCTAACTGTAACAAAAATTTAAATAATTTACGTACGCGTCTTGAATTAAAGTAAGCGCCTACTCTAAGTTTAGTCTAATTATGCGGAAATAAATTAAGTATAGCTGCACATATTGTCTTGGCATCCGTCTCATCGGGATACAGTTGAAGCACTGCGTGCACTTGGTGTTGGGGAAACAGACTGCTTAAATGGTAACGTAATAGACGTCGCTGCTCCTCGCGTGATGCTTGTGCTGTATGAAGCTCTTCGTTAATGCGTGAATCAGAGGCGGATAAGTGAGCCAAATTATGCGCGGCCGTGGAGAGAGATAATTTGGCAGCTGGAAGTTGATCTGTTAAGGGTGCAGATGGTGTACGGGTCAGATACTGATGGTAGTTGTTATTGCCAAGCGTCTGCTGTTGCTGTGGTGCACTGTAAGTAGGTACAAGCAACCGAATAGCAGGAGGCACTGGTTGCGGCGCCTGTCTTTGAAGCTTCTTGTGACGGTTTAATTGCTGCGCAGATTCTGTATCACAGCTGCTGCTTCCAAGCTCTAGTTGGCTATTAAACGAATGACACAATTGTTGCTGATGTTGATGCTGCTGTTGTTGGGAGATTTTTTCAATCGTGTTCGATTTGGTGCGTGCAAGTGCAGACATTTTTGCATTGTTACTACTATTACTATTTGTCACCAATTGCGGTCCACCATTACTATGAAGTGGAGCACTATGTGAAACCTGGAGTGGCAGACGTTGCAGTGGCAGTGCTACAGTTTGATGGCGAAATTTACACTTCTGCCCATAAGTGCACTTCTTTCCATAGGGACACAACTGTTGCTGGGCATCTGTGTTCTTCTGTTGCGTCTGAGTACGCAAAAACATTTCTAACGTGGGACCAGAGCGGCCAAGGGGATCATCGGGCGGCATAAATATATCGTCAACAAAAGAGTACATCAAGAGACGTTCTTGCACCACTTTGCGAAATTCGTTGCTCTCCAATACTAAATCGCGATAATTATCATTTGATACCACAATGCCATCCGTTTCAACTGCTAGTTTTAGTATAAATCTATCATCGTAACAGGATACACGCTTTCCATCTAAATGGCGAGACGGTGTGAAGACCAAAACTCTTTCATGTTCCAGTTCGTAAAGCAGTTCCTGTTCACTTATATTATTGTTAGCCAGCTCTTTGCGCCAATTGGGCACAAAGGCTTTAATATGACGATGACCGCGTTGCCGAAACCAATCCACACATATCAAGTTTTTGCAATCCGTAAGAATTTCAAATGTTTACAATATCGATAAGTTATTGTTTCAATAAATGGGCGCAAGTTTTAAACAAATAAAAATTCGTTAATATTTCTGTTTGTTAACCATGCATAAATATATTTTTTATTGTGTTGTGCAATTAAATGTTGCACATAAAATTTGACATTTTTATTTTTTAACAGTTTTGCTACAGTTTATATATATGTATATATATTTATATAAATAACATTAAAGAGTAGACGTTTTCAACATTCATGTAGATCTTATATTTTAAATAAAGTACACATTATATTTTTGTTAATTGTATGGTTGGTCCCTCTTTTCATGAAAAAAGAGTGTACTGCATTCTAATTTAACTACTTTAAAATTTTTTGTTATAGAACTAATACATAAATGGTCACATCTATTTGGGTATATAGATATTTTTAAAGATTAAATGCATAGAATTTTGCGTACACACATTTTCTTAACAACAATAAAGTAATTATATAATTTCGTTAGGTTTCGTCTTGTTTTTGTTACTTTAGCTAGCACATGTGGCAATTAGTATGACAGCGACACTAAAAAAAACTATAAAAATGGACGTTAACTTTATTTTACTGCTTTTTTTACCGCACAAGTGGATACTCACATTGCAAAGTAAACACACACTTACAAAGAAAAATACACATGTATATGTAAAAATATACGTACACAACATGTATGTGGGAACTTAATGTTAATCTGCTTAGCAACCTTACATGATGATGTGTGAATCCATATGGGTACATATATTTTACGGACCAGGTTTTATGTGCCTAACAGTAGAAAACATAAGAAGAGATAAACAAAATCTCAAGTGCCAAAAAGTGGGCGTTGTTGTCATGCTGTTGTTGCATGCTTTTAAGAATTAAGCTCTTGATTAATGGCAATGGTTGCTCAACCAGAAATTATCGTCTAACGAATTGGTAAGAGATGATAGAAAGCCTATTAATTGTCTGGTTAACGACTCAAGAGGTATTAACAATTTCAGCTTAAAAAAAATTACCTGAATAGTCAATATAAAAATAATAAAAATAAAATAAAAACGTACGTCACAAAGTTATACTAAAATAAAAAAAAAAAAACTTAAGGCTATATATCCGGTGAATGGCAATAACGAAGGGACGCCTGCATTATTGTTGTAATTTTACCAATAAAAGATTGGCTACTGCTAAGTTTGATTTGCCACAATTAAGGAGGTAAGTTATGAAAACCGAAGTAAGCGAGAAATGGATCGTCTGCCGTGTATGCCTTACGAATCCCAACGAAGGCGATGGTTTGTTGCAAGAAATCTTTAGCGATAATGCCTCAACCCGCCTTGATCAGATGCTGCACATATGTGCTGGGATTCCCGTAAGTATTAAAAACATTAAAAACGATCAAAACGAGTGGTTGATTTAACTATTATTGTTATTATAGGTTAGCATAGATGACAACTTTCCGGATAAAATGTGTAACAAATGTGTCCGTGTACTCCGTTTGGCATACAAATTTCGTATAACTTGTCAGCGTTCACATCAACATATAGCAGATATGCTAGCTACAGAGTTAAACTCATCCATGAGTGTTGCAGATGACGAAGAAGCGGAAGCTGAAGCCATTGCAAGGGCATGGGACGAAAGCACACATGAAATTGATGCGCAAATAAAAGAAGAACAAGACGTTGAAGAGTCACCAATCGAAGTTGTAAACTACGTAGTTTCTGGCGATGATGTAGATACCGAACGAGATCCTGATGGAATTTCCAATCGTGATGGCGTAACATTTTTATATGATCCCACTACTGCGGATGACGATCAAAATGCGGTTATTTATGATGGCACAACCGTTGTCGAGGTTGCTGAAACAGAGGTTGAAACGGAAACAGAAGCAGAACATTTTATAGATTATGAAGAATTAGAATATTTAGCTACGGAACCTACACCATCAAACACAACAACAACTCCAACTAGAAAGGTTGATCAGAAAACTAACTGGACAGAAAGACGTGATGAGGAAATACAGAATGAAATTGCAAGCTCTGGAGACGAAAGCTGTGTGTACGAAACCAAACAAGAATCACAAATTGTAAATTCTGTGCGTCCATCGCGTAAAGTGCAAGAAAGACCAAAGGCTACAGTTCATGAGGGAAAAAAATTGGGACGCAAGCCGCGAGATAAATACTCTAACTACATTTGTGATGTCTGTGGAAATATTTATCCTTCTCAGGCGCGACTTACCGAGCACATGAAATTTCACAGTGGCATTAAACCACATGAATGCGAGTAAGCTTTCTAAAGTCCAATTCACATGTTCTTCTTATTCCTTCTTATTTGAATGCTTGCAGAATCTGTGGTCGGGGATTTGTTCAAAATCAGCAGTTGGTCCGACACATGAACACACACACTGGTAATCGTCCCTACAAGTGTAATTTTTGTCCAGCCGCTTTTGCTGATCGTTCCACCAAGACCAAACATCATCGGTATGTGACATTAGGCAAAAAATGTTCATTCGTCTATTTCAGTATCTTTATATTTACGCAGAATACATACCAAGGAGCGGCCATATGAGTGTGATGTGTGCCTTAAAACATTTACCTATTCGGACAATTTAAAATTTCACAAGATGATACATACTGGTGAAAAACCTCATGTGTAAGTTTTATTCTTTTTTCTTTTTAATAATTAAAGTTAAAATTAAATGCTTTATGTTCTAGCTGTGATTTGTGCGGAAAAGGTTTTGTCAAAGCTTATAAAATGCGATTGCATAGAGCAACGCACGAGAAACGCGGGCCTTGGAAGCCTATTGACTTGGATACGGAAAGGCAAGAACGTATTAAAGATGACATGTCCGAAATTGTTATTGGCATATTGCCGACGACTTAGAGAATGTACAAATCATTATTATAGTTTTAGTTTCTATTCATATGCATGCTTATAAGTAACTTCTGTGCTTTTTGTGTTTTATTTCTTTGAAGAAGTAATAGAGAAATAAGTTCGTTATAATTTCAATACCAAAAAAAAAAATAATAATAATAATAATAGTGGCTAATAATAATAGTGGCTTATAATGAAAAGAATAGTAGGACTTTCTTATTGCAGACTGATTTAGAGTACATAAACTATAAAAGTCGTAGTGAAATAACATAAGTCGAAATTCTTATAATTTTTGTTGTTCCCATATTTAAAGTAAATGAGAGAATATTAGATTATAGATAGTGCAGACGTTGAAACAAAATCCAGAAAAATACAATGTATTTATCTCACAATTAAGTTTTGTTGTTAGTTTTGAATACATTTTAAAGATAAACTTTAAAAGCCATTACATAGAAGTCGTTTAACTTCTGCTAATTGTGTCAATTTTTAAAAAAAAATTAATGATAACCTATCTATGGTTCATTGTACTTCAAAGTGACTTCTAAAACTATATGATAAAGTATAAAACTATATTCTTAAACTATGATTTAATGGTTATTCCTCTTCCAATGATATCACCATGATATCAACTTTTCCTGATCCATGCGAACGTTCGTGTGAATTTTTGTGATGCAGCTGTGAGAAACCTCTGCCACAGAACTGACAGCTAAAAGGTCGTTCTCCGGTATGAATCTTAAGATGTACGTTTAGTACATTCGAATAGGCAAATGATTTATCGCAAAAATTGCATTTATATGGCCTTTCATTTGTATGTATACTATATAAAAAAAATTTATTAGGTTTACTGCAGTTAATGTGATTAAACTTTGTGCTTTACCGTTGATGTTTAATTCGCGTAGAAGGGTCAGCAAAAGATGAATCACAGTAATCACATTTGTACGGACGTAGTCCAGTGTGAGAATTCATATGTCGAGCTAACTGCGGTGTCTGGCGAAAGCGTTTGTGACAGATTCTACAAATATAAAAAAAGTTATATATTTGTTTAAAGTATATATATATTATATTTATTTGAACAAAAAGTTGAAGTGAACTTACTCACACTCGTGTGGCTTATGCTCACTGTGTACTTTAAGATGTGCAGTTAGCTTAACTTTTTCTGAGTACACGTTATTGCAGATATTACATGCATAAGTATACAAAAAGCTAGACAGGTTTGTACCAATTTTCAATGGCACCATGGGAACTGTGCGGCCACGAACTTTGTTTTTTAATATTGAGCGAGCAACAGGTGAAAGAGTAGATGGCTTTTTCATAATTTCTCCCTCACTAGATTGGGAACCCGTGTTGCTTGCTGTTTCTAGTGTAACCTCATATGACTCTACAAATTCCGAAGCTTCATCACCATCACTGTCCATCTGCATTTTCGGACTAGGTTGTTCAACCTTAATCTTTTGAAATTGCTCCTCAGCCTGGTGACATAGGTTACGGAGCTTAACAGCAGCACGTAACAGTAAAGCACAACTGGTGCATATTTTAGTTTGAATATCAATATATGTTGTAAACTAAAAAACAATAAAAAGCATAGATCTACAGTGCAAATGTAAATTACATTTAAGTTTATAGTGTCTCTCACCTGTACGCCTGTACATTGTTGTATTTGTTCAAAGAAATCCGATTCTGTTGCCATAAGAGTCTCAGTCTTGGGACTCTGCAGGCAAATCCTGCAAGAATCGTGGGAATCCATGCTTATTTTACTTATAAACTTAATGGTTCAGCCACCTTTTACCAATTACAAATAATCGATATTTCTTAAAAAAATATATTTTCGATAATAATTGAATGTTTAGTTCGTTAATATCGTAGCTGTATCTTAACATCCATTTATGTTTAATAAATTTACAGGGGTAAAGAGTATGTCATAAATTAATATTAGGCTAATAAAGTTAAAATTTCTCAAATAATTCACCTGCATTTGCAATTTAATTGCAATTTTAAATCATAGAATCGATATATTTGGTAATGTGAATATAGATAAATGTAATATAACGATAGATATAAATAAACTATTTAAAATAAATTAACATCGCAAATTCAAACTATAAGAAAGGATATTAAAAGTCGGAAAATTGCTATAAGTTAAGTATAATTATGATACCAAGTGAAGTAGTAATGGACATTGCAACTGTGTGTCGTATTTGTTTGCATGAGACTGATGTAAACATGATATCAATCTATGAATGTGATGAGGAACAACAAAACAAATCTATTTGTGAGAAAATTGAATATTGTAGTGGAATAAAGGTAACTCAATTAGAACTGGTACAAGCCAAGTGTACTTAAATTTTGGTTTTTCTTTAGATAATACGAAGCTCACAACTACCTACACGTATTTGTGTAAAATGTCGCGCCTTCTTAACACTTGCATATAAATTTCGACAGATTTGCCGGCACTCTGATGATTTCCTAAGAGAATATATATACAATGACGTGAACGACTCTGAGGAACAACATGCAATTGAAACAAAACAAGTACACATATATGAGCAAGTTGAGGTAGAAGTGTTAGAGGAAGGTGTTTGGTGTAATGATGATCTGGTCGAAGAAATTCCAGCCACAGAAACTACGGCAGATCCGACAACGCCTTTAGTTATACCACCAAAAGAGGCAGTTGCCACGCCACACGTTCCTGGAAAGCCTTATGTCTGCGAAATTTGTGGCAATAGCTATCCACGAAAGAGTACACTAGACACACATATGCGACGACATAATAATGAAAGGCCGTATGTGTGCGAGTAAGTTAAATTATTGTTACAATTTAATTTATTAAAATTCCTAAACAAAAATATCAATTTCCTTTTAAATACTGGTACACGTATTGCTTAAATGACTAGTTTCATTAGAAGTTAAAATAAACCTTTAACTTGTATTTGTTTTTACCCAGAATCTGCCAAAAGTCTTTCCATGTTAACTATCAGCTTATGCGTCATATGCGCCAGCATACAGGTGCCCGACCATACACCTGCCCATATTGTCAGCGCAATTTTTCGGATCGGACATCGCTGGTAAAACATGAACGGTAAGAACTTGTATACATTCAAAAAAAATACTAATATTCTGCGTTATCTTATAGAACACATAGAAATGAACGTCCTTATGCTTGTAAGACGTGCGGCAAGACATTTTCCTATGCTAATGTACTCAAAGAACACTATAAAACCCACTCAGGCGAGAAGCCGCATATCTGTCGTTTGTGTAACAAAAGTTTTGCACGGAATCACAATTTAGTTGCTCATCTTCAGACCCAACAACATATCAATGATCCTCGTACCACTGCCTATTTACAGACGCTAAAGGTTGCAAATACAGGTGGCGTTACAGCAGGGAAGGGCTGACCAATATATTTTTATAATTGGCTACACTTATATCTACATAATCATTAGTTGTGAAGAATATCCGGCTTTTTCATAACTGTTATTTTTGTTGTTGCAGTTTAATATTTATGTATTAAATTTTTTAGATTCTATTTGTATGAGTGTTATATATAAACGACCGTACTGTATATATTATTCTATAATCCTTCTAAATGTAATAATCTACAATAATTTAAATACAATTTAAGTTTAATTTTTTTCCACTTGGGTAATGTTTTGTTTTTATTTTTGTTTTCGGGCAAATTCGAAGCTTACAACTTTTCACATGTTGTACAAAAATGCCGAAAATGTAGATGGTAAAGTGCACAAGAATCTAATTTGATTATTAATTATAGGAAGGCGATGTGGAAGCATTAAAGCTGGTCATATTGGATGCCTTTTTAAAATATTAAATAACAAACTGGGAAAAATTATTGAAATTGTGTAGAAAGTTAGGGTTGCAATGGAGACTTTGCACAGCAAAGTCCCGGGTTATATTATTTGCCTATCATTCGGATTTTATCCTTTACCAAATTGCGCAGCTCGGTAATCATTAGGTCATGTGATTCCTTAAACGTTGTAGACAAATCACCAATTAGAGTGGCTTCAACTTCCGGCTTTAGAGACATATCTGCCATAAAACAACTGATTCTCACGAGGTAATGTAGGAGCTTTCCACGTGCCTTTTTAAAAATGATTTTCAAATTAAAATTATATATGTGCTATATTATGAAAAAGTTACTTACGGATAGCTGCATCACAGTCTTCTAGTTTATGTTTCAATTGGCGCATTAGTTCCTGCAACATTTGACTGCGTTCCTTTTCGCTGATTGGAAGTGGCGTGTTCTGTGCGTTAGTATCACCCGATGGTTTCTTTTTGGTTTTTGTTTTCGCACTGGACTGTAACTTATCGTTAAGTATAGATAGTAAGAAGGCATAAAGTGAAAGTATCTGTAAATAGACATTTAACTTAAGCAATTTAAGCCTTACACTTTAGATTTATATGTACTAAACCGACCTCTAAACAAGCGGCAACTTTTTGTTGATGTTCACGCCGTTTCCAGAGTCCATCCAATCCATTACATTCATTACTGTCTGTTATCGTTTTAACGCACAGTTCGATCACAGAAGCCACATTTTCGCTAACTTTTTTGCACTGAAGCGCGAGCTGTGATGCTCCACTATAAAGATCGAGCACCAACTGAGCCAAATCATCAAAGAAACGTTCATACGGAAGTTCGAGCAGTAAATGAAGACGCGTGGGTAATAAGTTGACTAGAAAACTTTGCGAAAGATGTTTATAGTTCATAAGCCGTAGACGCTGATGGAGACCAGTCCATGATTCACGTAATAGTTCCACTGTGGCTGTATTTTCGCCCAATATTGGTTGTGGAGTCTTGTTGTTTGTTGAGTTAAGCTTGGGGGTTACTGGGGTATGATATAAGTCAATAAATGACGCAAACAATCGAAGCATTAGCGAACGTAACTGCAACACTTCAATCTCTTGATTATATGATTCTTTTCGTTCAGCTTCTGCATCGACCATATGTAATGGGTCCCAGCGTATAATTGCTTCTAGATCACGATTATCGCTAAGCTCATTCCAAGCAATGCGATCATCAGCGGGTTCAATGCTCATTGAAGCATATGCAGCAAGATTTTGCTGTACATTTCCATATGAGCTGACAAGATCACACAACTGTGCCTCCACCGAGCAAGCCACATATAATAAACTATTGGTCAAACGTTCTTTAAAATTCATGAACTCTCCCATTTTCGAAAATGTACAAAAACGATATGTCAATGCTATGTACTCTAGTCGATCTTTGTAGCTATTAGTAAAGAATTTTAAAGTGGTATCATAACAGTTGCGTACACCAGAAAACCTTCCGGAAAGCGGTAGCAAGTTACAGTGTACATAGCCCATAGAATCCAATTGGATTTGTTTAATATCCAAATAGTCATACATCTCTTGTGCACCTAACATGCAGCCAAACATGTGATAGATCTTTAAGCTAAGCAGCTTTACATGAAAATTGCTGGTGCTGTTTCTTAGCACATATTGTAAAAGGCACAGCGCTTCGAACAGTTGATTTGATTTGTTCTCACGCATAGAGATATCATACATGACATTCGCCGCCAGCAGAGCATACGGATCTGAGGGTCCCATTTCCGTTGACTGCAGCTGCTTTCCAAACGAAGTATATCCATGTTCATAGTGAAGCTTTAGTGCGGTATAAAATGCCAACAAATGGTCCACAGGCAGGTCAATATGAGTGCCGCACATTCGTGATACTTGCAGTGCACAAATATGCTTCTGCATTTGCTCCTTCTATAAAGCAAAATGAAAATTATTAAAATATAGTCAACGATAAGTATAGAAAAGATTAAAATCCCTCAGTTCTGAAAACATCGGGAGTTGTGTTAAAAGGAGAGTAAAATCAGTAACTTACGTTTTGTGGTAAAGATTTTGAAGTAACGCCGCTCTCCAGGAGTAGCTTGTTGGCCAGTGATTGGCGTTGTTTCATGCTTATTGAGGGTAAAAACATTGCTATATCATGGGTGCAGCAAGATTTGTCACCAAAGAGTTGAAAATACTCAATAATAAGTTCATCAAAATCCCCTACTAGCTCTTCTGCCGGCAGCTTAATGCCACGCATGCGTTGGTGTAGCTCCAGGCGTGCCAAGTAAGGCCCACGAGTCTTACGTTCTGAAGAGTCAATGATGTGCATTAGAAATTTATGACAGGTTGTTAGCGTATAACGTGTATTGCCCTCTTCTGTGAGTGGTGCATTTAACAGTTCAAAACAACTGTTCAAATATTCCTTATAGTAATCCCACCGATCACGACTGTAAAAAAGACTCGTTATTTTACTTAATCATTGTAAATATATTTTATCGTACTCACTCAGCTTCTAAGAGCTGTTGCAGCAGGTCGTTTAGTTCCTGCCAGTTACCAAGTTCCCTAAGAAGTTCAAATTTCATGCTCACTGGCGCACCCGGATACAGTTTTCCACAGAGTTCACCTATTAAAAACTCCCATGCCTCTTGGTACTTGTTTTGTAATTTTAAAATATGCAAATAAAGAAATGCTTCCTGTTCTGTTTCCATTTTTCCCTCCTTAATATGCTTATCAACCATGCGCTGTGCTAACGCCAAATACAGTTTACGCTTCTCAGGTATTGAAGATTCAGGACCGCGTATACCTTGGAATACCACACTTATAACGGACCAAAAATAATAGGCATTCTTCGGTGTCGTCTTATACAACTGGAGTGCAACAGCCTGCTGTGCCTTATAATCCTCGACACGTACATGCGAAACGAAGAGATGCGCAAGTAGTTCTTCATTGCCAGGATTCTGTTTAACTGCATGCTGATAAAGCTCAACTATTTTGTCAACTGCAATGTCACAAATAAAATGTTTGTTTACATTAAGACAATAACAAATAATAATAATAAATAACAAAGAATTGTATATATATATTTTTATATACACAAAAAAGTAAATTAAAAACGAGAGCTATGTAATAGCGGAACCCGTATAGGTGTGTGCAGGTACAGAAATAAATAAGATCAGTTTCTATTATATTTTCTTGGCACGCATTGCAAACGCACTTGATGCCTGTCTACT
The DNA here is from genome assembly GCA_037044455.1 of Zygothrica quintamaculata. Lineage (NCBI taxonomy): Eukaryota > Metazoa > Arthropoda > Insecta > Diptera > Drosophilidae > Zygothrica > Zygothrica quintamaculata. The sequence continues at coordinate 30,936 of JBAMBS010001116.1, read as the reverse complement.
GCTCACCGCCTGGCAGGCATCCATAAACCAATTTTCTTGCAAACGAAAGCGAATTAGACAATTTTAATTGCCCGGCTGTGGGCGCGTGCCAAGAAATATACTTATAAATATGAAATAGTCAAAAGTGTATATATATTTATATATATTTGTATATTTATTTATATGTGTGTATATCTTACGCTGTTCCATTTCCCGATAGCAAAAGGAAAGTACTTGCAATGTAGGATCATCAACTGGCTTCTCCTCAGCTACAGTTGACAGACAAATGTTGCTCTCTTCATAGCGGCCCAGACGCAACAGTGACAAACCCTATTCCAAATAAGAAATTACTTTTAGTTTAAAGTTTTTCAATAAAAAAATAATAAATGCAGATAAATTTGGTTATTCCTATACTGTTAGTCTGAATATTATTGTCAACATTTTGGCCAAGATAGATATTTAAAGTCAAATATAATTTATTTGTTACCCCACATACCTTAAGAGCACGTGCACATAGTAAATTTGGATACTTTTTAAGCAGTTTTTCTGATTCCTGTAGCGCTTTGCGATTGTTACCAACTTCCAGATTATCTGCAGATATGACAAATATTAAATGAAAGATAGAAATTGTTTGATTTCATATATGTTCATCACGCTTACCATATACCGGCCGCAGTCGTCTTTCGAACAAGGCCGAATCCATGCCATGATGTGCCATAGTTTTTTTTCTATGTATTTATATGCAACCTCACTCTAACCGTATGCCTCACACCTCACGCTGCTGGTGCTGTTATGCTATTTCTCTTAACCTAATTACAAAAAGCCACAACCAACGCGCACGCTTTTTGTAAAAAAAAAATTTTATGTCCCCCAAATGCCGCTTGCATTAATCCCAACACGTTTTGTTGTCTATTGGGGTGGAAGATAAACGGGGTTTTTTAACGGGATATTGGGGACAGTTGGCATTCAAAACACACACAATGACAATATTGTAGAAAATTAATAACTAGCAATTTTTCAAAACAAATATTAATTTATTAGTCTTCATATATTCGGCAACTAAAAACAGTATAAGAACGATAATAAATTTATCGTAGAGCTTTCATCTCTACAAACGCTATATGAACTCAACTATCGATAATTATTCACTTAGTGACTTCACATAACAGCTGTTCAAAGACAGCTGCTTATGCCATCAATTCAATAGTCATTATTCTTTATAAATTTCGCTGTTCGAACTAAGAGATAAATTTAAGTGTTTTAAAAGACCTAAAAGTTTTATTTGTATAAACACATGCATATAAACATTTTTATTTGCAGTTGAAGTAATATTTGTTTGGTGGCGCCTCACGCTGCCATCCCTAGTGATTGCCTCTCATCAGAACATTAGAAAACAAGGTGCACAAGTATATAATGCAATTTAATTAGTTGCGCCGTGTACCATTTGAAAACCGTTTAAAGTATTAAATAATAAAATAGATTTTTTTTACTTGTTTAAGTGTTCAAATTTAATTTAGAATATAAATAATTATTTATATCGCATAGCAACTTGATTGTAAAAAAAACGAATTTTTTTAAAGCTTTATGTCCATTTTTGGTGAATATTTTACCCAAACGAAAATAAGTATAAAAGAAAAAAACGCAATGAAATGAAATTAAACTGGCTAAGCGAATACTTGGCCAATAAGTTTAATATAAGTGTTCTATCGGATTCTATAATACGTCCAATCAACGAACTACGTCAGCAATTGACGCCACAAGCAATATTTTGCCGCATCAAGTCAACATCAGCTGAAGCGCTGGATCATATAGTTATTGCATGTGCGGTATACTTCTTAGTATGCCTGGGACTCTACAAACTCACTTTTTGGCTATCGGCATCGACGTCGACGTCGGCGTCGTTAGCCAAATCACCATCAGAAATGCCAAACACAGACCAGGACAACAACAGCGGCTTGCGCAATGCCTTACAAAGCGGACTACGTTTACGTAGCGTTCAATTGCCAAAAGGAGCATTGATGGGACGCGTATTATTGGTTATTGCACATCCGGACGACGAGTGTATGTTTTTTGGCCCATTAATATATACGCTGGCACAAACCGATGGGTGTGAGGTGTACGTATTGTGTCTTTCAAATGGTAAGCTATTAAAACAATTATATTTCGCTTCCTTGTCCCAAACTACCAACCAACTTAAGTTTTCTAAATTTGCATAACTAACCATTGTGATTGGACTGCTTAAGTGTGGGCATCGGAACAGATAAATTTTTATAAATTTGTTAACCGTTTTCAAATGCTAATTACTAATGCTTTAATCATTTAGGTAACCATGAACAGCAGGCAAATTTGAGGAGAGAGGAGCTATTTCGTGCTTGTAAGCGACTTGGTGTTACCGAATCGAGTGTTATCTTAGTGAATGCAACAAATTTGCCAGATGATCCGAACTATGATTGGCGACCGGAAGTAGTTGCCAGTTTTATATTGCATACCGCTGAGAGTCTTGATATACAAGCGATATTAACCTTCGATAGCGAAGGGGTCAGCTCGCATCCCAATCATTGTGCTGTGTATTATGCGACTGCTTCTTTGTGTTTAGCCAATTTATTACCTAAGGGTGAGTCACGGGTTGGCAACAGTAGTACCAGAAGCAACAACAATAACAATAGTATAGAAACAAACCGTAAACCGAATTGCACATGTTTATTGTCATGTTAATTGTATCGCTGCTGTTGCTAATTATAGATATAATTTGTTGTATATATTTTATTAATTATTTAATATTTGTCATGATTATAGGTTGTAAGTTTTATACACTTGATTCAATCAATTTGGTACGAAAATATTTATCAGTCTTCGATTTGTTGTGTACATGTTTTATGTCTACCCATTGGTATGTATATAATATACACAAATACACATATGTATACATGTAATAAAATATCTTGCTTTAGGTGCATACTTAGTTGGAAACAGGCGTCTGTTATAAGAGGAGCCATGATGGAACACCAATCACAAATGAAATGGTTCCGTTGGCTTTATATCTACACATCGCGCTATATGTTCATTAATTCGATACGTGAAATAAATCGCACGGATGTTGAACTGGATATGCAAATTAATGATAATTAATTTGATCAAAATTGATATTCTTTATTTGAAATTTATGTATTATAAAAAACAAAAAAAAAAATAACACCAAAAAGACATACTACGTACTACAAAAATGAACACTGGAACTAAAAAGTTTCTGTTTTATTTTTGTCTGATTTAATATCTGACGATTCTACAATATTATTACAATTACTATTATAACAAAAAAAAAAAAACGTGTGCGCTTTAATTTAGCCCATTTTACGTTTTAAACAAAAATGAAAAACAACCAGGGAACAAGATATAGAAACCAAATGCAGTCCAGTTATTAGTCATACTTACATATTTATAAATATCTTATCTTTGAGTATTGATTAATTAGCTCTTAATATTTTATCATTATTATTTATATTTATATCCAAAAAAAAAATGTTCCAAATGTGCATTAAGATGCGATTATATTATGCTTTGTTATCTTTATTACTTTGTTTCCTTCCAATCCTAATGCACAATCCTCTTAGTCTTTGGTATTGTAAATTTGTAAAATAGTTTGTTGTAAGCAGCGAAGTACAATATTTATATAAATCGGAGTTTGTAATAAGAGAAATAGATGCTGAGAGAAATACTAATCTTGAATCTATAAACTTTTCAATTAAAAATAAAAACAAAAATTGTTTTATATGTATAAAACGTTTAAAGTTTTATTTCTTTTATATTATGACATGCTATTTTCGTCTTGTACACAGCTTTTTTTGCTACTCCTAACAATTATTAATTATTAATTATTTTCATTGTGGTAGTATCTTAACTTTTTTTTTTAACAATTCCCCAATATTAGCATATTCAGAGTTATTAACTACAATTTTGCGGAGTCCCACATTAGATTCGTGCTGTGCACATTTAAATGCATTCTCCAATTCGCTCCATGGATAAGTTTTGGCAATAAGTTTAAACATAGGCGCACGCCCAGATTTCATTAGCTGTAATGCCGTCGGATACCTATAATTAATATTTATAATTATTTAATATTATTATTAATTAGTATAATTTACTTACATATTCGCAGAGCGAAAGCTTGGTATAAGTCTTATGTTTTTCATAAGTACATCAAGGGCATTAAAACTAGCACATTCTGATTCACATTCGGCTAAAACGCAAACGCTACATGGCTGTAGTGCCATAATAGCCAGATTCATGGACATAGGTGTTATTGCACAGTTTATAACCGAGTTTGGCCATTCGTTAAACTTTTTGTACACATTTTCAAGGACCTCGCCGAAAAGAGCACTGGCATCGAAGTGTATGGTATTAAAATCAAAATCTGTTCTAATTGCATCTAGAGACGACTCCATAGTACCGGCAATAGATACTTTTTTGGCACCAACTGCTTTAGCACACAAAGCCGCCGATACTGCTGTAGGACTACATCCAATGATGAGGACATTGCTATTGGGCATTATGTTTGCCTTAAAACAGGCCTGACAGCCCATAGAAAGAGTTTGAGTGAGGGTACCTTCTTCCATACTAATGGAGTCCGGTAGACGATGACAAAGATCTGCTGGATGTGTTTGATGGGAAGCTAAGAATCCATTATAAACCAAATCTGAGCATATATTATATAGCCCCTGCTTGCAGAATGAACATATTCCGCATGATAAAGCTGATTCCATAACAACACGATCACCTGCATGTAAATGACGTACACAACTTCCCACTTCCTCCACAAAACCTGTAGCATCATGACCCAAAGTCATACCGTCTAGTTCTTTATTAGCATTCTCATAAACATGAATGTCGGAACCGGTTAAAGCTATGGATCCAGTACGTATAAGTACATCTATATGGATGATAATGATGATAAAGATAATTAATTTAATAGATAGAAATGAAAATTACCAAACTGTTTGAGAATGGGACGAGGCTGATTAACTCTGCATATACGGTATGAGGTTGGTATACGAATTGTTTCTATAGACTTTGCTCCCTCCCCGATCTCTTTTTCATCTGTGGCCTCACAGACGCGGGAAACGTAGCGCTTGCTGTGTGACGAATCGCTATTCATACGTATTTGTTTTAAAATGAATGTATCCGTAGTTAGCAGCTTATTTCTTTCTATCTAGGACACAAATAGAAATTTGTTTAGTTTCATTTATTATATTTGTTTTCTTGTAAAGTACCTTTGTCCTTTTGACCCTTAGCCTTTCTGCCAGCTTCTACATGCTTGCAGATGGTTGGAAGCTTCCTTTCTGGTTTCTTGTAATGAGGAACTTTTGGTTTTTTTGGATGGTCTTTTTCGCATTTTTTCCTTGGGAACTTTACTTCGGAGCACTTATGTTCATTAGTTCTTTTTCCACAATCTTCGTCATCGCCATAACAATCAGTGCGTAGTCCAGTTCGGGCCTTAACTGGATTACGCTTTGGTAATTTCGATTGTAGTGCAATACATTCGGCACTGGAACTTTTTTTCTTGTCCTTTTTATCCTTCTTGCCTGATTTTTTTCCATAGTTCCTTGAGAACTGTGGTGCAGTAAAGCCTCCAAAATTCCTTCGTACAGTTGAGTGCATAACAAAGCGTGCAGGAGCAGACGCATTCCTTTTTACCACTGGACATGTGGTTAAAAAGTTGTGTGGCTTGGGGCTACAGTGACGGCGCACACGAGTGGAATATAGCAAAAAATTAGGTTGCATATGACGAGGTATCGCTGATTTTGTACGTTCAGCAAACAATTTTTTTAGGGTATTCACAGATGTTGACAGGGAACGTCTGTATTGTTCGGAGGCATCATCCATGGTGGCACATTTATACACGGGACTGGCAAAAGTTGAATATTTTTTCTTAGCAGGATCTTGTTTTTGGCCTGCTGACACCTTGGAGCAATCTTTCGTCTTACCGGCGGCTTTGGCATCTTTGCCGCCTTTGGCAGCTTTGGCATCCTTGCCGCCTTTGGCAGCCTTGGCGCCTTTGGCAGCTTTGGCATCCTTACCGCCTTTGCCCTTGGCACAGGGGTCTGCCTTACCATCCTTGCCTTTACCATCCTTGCCTTTACCATCCTTGCCTTTACCATCCTTTCCACCCTTCTTGAATTTGGCGCAAGGATCTGCTTTACCCTTACCATCCTTGCCTTTACCATCCTTGCCGTCTTTGCCTTTCTTAAACTTGGCACAAGGATCTTCCTTACCCTTGCCATCCTTGCCTTTGCCATCCTTTCCACCCTTTCCGTCTTTGCCTTTCTTAAACTTTGCACAAGGATCTTCTTTACCCTTGCCATCCTTGCCTTTACCATCCTTGCCGTCTTTGCCTTTCTTAAACTTTGCACAAGGATCTTCTTTACCCTTGCCATCCTTGCCTTTACCATCCTTGCCGTCTTTGCCTTTCTTAAACTTTGCACAAGGATCTTCTTTACCCTTGCCATCCTTGCCTTTACCATCCTTCCCGTCCTTCTTGAACTTTGCACAAGGATCTTCCTTACCCTTGCCATCCTTGCCTTTACCATCCTTACCATCCTTCTTGAACTTGGCACAAGGATCTTCCTTTCCCTTACCATCTTTGCCTTTACCATCCTTGCCATCTTTGCCTTTCTTAAACTTGGCACAGGGATCTTCCTTTCCCTTACCATCTTTGCCCTTACCGTCTTTGCCATCTTTGCCCTTCTTAAACTTAGCGCAGGGATCTTCCTTGCCCTTACCATCCTTGCCTTTACCGTCCTTGCCTTTACCGTCCTTGCCGTCTTTGCCTTTCTTAAACTTTGCACAAGGATCTTCTTTACCCTTACCATCTTTTCCCTTACCATCCTTGCCTTTACCATCCTTGCCTTTACCATCCTTGCCCTTAGCATCCTTGCCTTTAGCATCCTTGCCTTTAGCACAAGGATCTTTCTTACCCTTACCTCCGTCTTTCTTAGCACTGGCTGTTATCTCAGTAGTACTCTCTGCTTTCTTTTGAGGCGTCTGCTTTTTCTGTGGGCGTTTACAATCTTTATCTTCTTTGCAAGGATCTTCTAGCGGACATGTCTTAGGGCACTTCTTCTTTGGTTTGATAACTGGATTTTTGCATCCATCCTTCAAGGATGGAGAAGGGACTGTGGCTTCGTACTTATCGGGAAATACTTCTGGATTCACTGATGCAAACTCTGGGCGTTGATGCTCCATTTTCATATGCTTTTGAGCCTGATGGCGTTTCAATGCCATACGCGCCTGTGACGAGACTTTACCTTGGGTGAAATTTGTTAATTCACGGTTGCTATTAAAAAGGGCTGATGTTTCTTCACCCTCAATAACATCAAATGCACCAGATGAAAAGCCTCGTTGCAGTGCGGTACTGCAGATATTGGCAGCAATAGATGTGACAGAATCATTATATTCCGGCAGATGCTCATCAGTCAGCTGATCGGGATTGAGTTTTTCGGCATCAATTTTTACGGTTCCCTTGATAAGGGCATTGAATTGAAGAGGCACCACATACTCAGGTGCGTTAGCTGGATCAACCTCAACCTTTGTTTCTAAGAACACCATGGCATCGTTACCAAGACCTCGTTCATACAATTCTGGAGCAGTTTCCCCACCATTTATAATAGCATCACGGACATCAGTCATGTCCATTTCGAAAGACAATTTCATTGATGCGATGGCCATTTCATTTAAACGCTTTCCCAAACCTTGTGGAACTTCAATGGTAATCTGTTCCACCACTGGTTCCGACTCTGCACTAATTTCTTCAGCGCTAATTTGCGTCTCTTTTGGATCACCCAAAGGCAGAGGTGAAGGCTGGGTTTGTGGCGCAGTATTGGGTATGGTGCTGGGAGATATCGGCGTTGTATTCGGTGCATTTGGCATACTTGGTGTGCATGGAACAGGTGTCATTGGGACAACATCGGCATTAGTGGAAATGGCCAAATTTGGTTTAAGAGCAGCAACAGCTTCTTTAAGGACCGGTTGTTCCTCCCCTGGATAGTTGCCGGACGCTTTCGCCACAGCATCAATCTCTGACTGAGTATAGGTATCCCAATAGCTAATATTTTCTACATTGGATTTCTGGTTTTCAATAGCAGGTTCATTATTGGCATACTCTGCACGATAATCATCAACAATGCTATTCGTAAATTCATCGATCTGCTTAGAATGCTTACGCAACTGGTTAATTGCTTGTAATGTATTTTTTAAAGCTTCACTGTCCTGGTTAGCCAAATCTAACGGCACAATGACAATCTTCACTTGATTCTCATCCTGATTCTCTGGTATTATTACACCGACTGGTACTATGTTCTGTGAGCCCTCTGGGCCATCTGGTGTTCCACTGAAACTAATCCTTTTTCGCAGCATATCCATATTTGTATTTAGGGTAAATACACTTGAGGATCGCTGCGAGTACAATTGTACATGTATCATAGTTGGCACAGTTGGCAGCAGCTCTGCCAGCTGTGGTGGCTGCCAACAGACACAGTTTGAGCATATTTTTTTCCATTGCTTACAACTTCCGTGAAGCAAGCGATGGGGTCGACATATTGGTGCATTGTAGCTCAAGCATCGCGAAATCTGTGAAAGATATGTAGCCATACGATTTATTTGATGTTCAACTGAAAAATTCCAAAAACTTCTAAAATTTAATTTAACTTGAAAATTTTTATAAATTATGGTTTTTAACTTTTTTTTTTATATTTTTTTTTTTTTTGTATTTTGTTCAAACTTAAAATTTTATCTGGAATTTTGTTAGGCCGACGAATGTGGAAAGAATGAAATTCTATACGTCTGATTTCATGATGTTAGACTGGAATCAGCTTCAAAGGCTACTATGTTGATTTTTTTTTCATATTTTTGATATATTTCTACTCATGACATTAAAATGGAAATGAAAGCTAACGCTAAGGCTATAACTAAGAATAAATAATAACTTTATATATTTATATATTTTATATATTTTTTGCCATTGTAAAACTGTTAAAAAAAAAACTATGTGGATAATTGTAAGTGTATATATATTCTTACTTTTTATAATCAAGGTGATACCCCTTCTCACAACCACAATTATATATATATATATATATTTTTATAAATAATATATATATATTTTTTTATAAATAATATATATGTATTTTTTTATAAATAATATATATGTATTTTTTTATAAATTATATATATATATTTTTTATAAATTATATATATATATATATATATTTATAAATAATATATATATATAATTTATATAAAAATACATATATATATATATATATATATATATATTTATATTAATAAGAATTTAGATAGTAGCAGATAAGGATATTACAATGTATAATATATATGGTAAATTTAGGTTAGTTTGGATAAACACGAATATTATTCAACAGATACTATCCCTAACAATACAGTGTTAAATAGTATAGAAACGCGTGCAAGCAAAGGGGAAGCATTTTGTTTACAGCATTTTTATATGTGAACACGCAACAGCAGAAGCCAAACAAGGATTGTGTCTTGTGATTTTTAAACAATTGTAGAGGACCGATAGCACGAAGCTGTTCCCAAAACAATTTTGTAATAACGCAAGCTAGCACGAAACTGTTCCCATAACAATTTCGAAGCAATGCAAGTTAGCTCGAAACTATAGCAATTTCGTTCCCACTGAATTTTTAGTCTGCTACCATCATTTGTTTGGGGCTAGTTGTAAACCCAAAACAATATATTAATACAAGTTGTTTAGCAGACCAATTCTTAATCAATCAATATTGGTTGAGTAATCGCTGTAAATTTCATTTCTATATATATCTGTAGACATTTTCAACCCTGTACAAACAGTTGGTACTAATACCAAAACTTTTCCTGTCCTATCGGCTTATGGTTAAAATATTTATGCATGTATTTTCTTGTTTTTCATGCGGATATATTGTATATTGTATTGTATTGTATATTGTGTATCGTAGTTTTTTTTTAAATGCTTTCCTCCACAATTTCGGAAATCATAGTAAACGTTTTTTAGGCAAGCTTTCAAAATTTTTTTTAGACAAATTTCCCACTAAAAAGACATCTAAATTTAGAAGGATAAACTAGATTAATGGACATATCGTAATCGATACTATAGAAAACTGCGGTTTTACTTGTCTTTAAATACTTATATCCTCTAAATTTTCTATATTTACTATTTTTTTATATTTGTAGTTTTTAAATATATATATATATATATCTATATAATACTCACGTGTAACAAATGGGACATTTTACCAAATAATCGCATATTTGAGCGTATTGTGTTTATTAACAAAATGGCTTAAATGATATTGAACAGAACACGTTGAAATTTGAACACGTTGACCGATTTTCAATAAATAAAAGACGAAAGTTCAACTTAAAATTTTGTATTAAAACACTAATGTTTTGGTCTAAGAGCTACGAAAGTCTTAAGGTTTGCATTTAAACATTAGACCCAAATTTAGAATTTCGATTAAAAAAATTGATTAAATTTTTTTTTGGGTGTGAAGTCAGTGAGCTGTGTGTAAAGACTAAGAAATATATATTTTGGTTGCCTTATTATTTTATCTTTAAAGGCCAACTATGATTTAAAACAAATAAAGTCAAATTAAATGTATGTATATATATAGTATATATTTACAAATATAAACAATAATACAATTTATGTTTAAATATAAGATTTATTTATAAAACAATATACATATAAGGTTTCCATTGGTTCTTATGACCTTGAATATGACTCCATTATAAATTTCATTTTGATCACATTTAAGTTGAAATTACTCATTAGCTTTTAACATCTTTCTCTCTCTCTCCCACTCTTTTATTCTCTCTGATAGACAATAACTTTTATTTGTTTAACTATAATATACATATATCAATACACGAGTTGAATATTAATTAATGCTTATTGTCTACCTTCAGTTTTGAGTTTCAAACATTGCGTTTTGGCCACTCTATGGGCACTTGGTCATTCAGTCAGTCAGTGCTCAGTAATCGTTGCGGAGGTTTTTTGAGTACTTGGCTAAGTTCGTCTCAATCTATGTTCGATTTGTGCGTTTACCAGCAACGGTTTTACCTTTAGGCCAATATAATATATAACATACAATGTCACCATTGTCCAGTTTTACATATAGTTCAATATGTCTTCTGCTATTATTGCATGTAAGCACAAATAGATAATTGTATTTATATAAAAAATTGATAAATAGATACAAAACAAAATAAAAAATTATACAATTTAAGTAACTAAAACTACATTAACACGTTTTCCATCTAAAAACTTAGTTGGAAATATTAAATTTTTTTAGTTTACTATCATTTTTAAGGACCTTGAATATTATTATAAGTACATATAGATTCATATGCTAGTTATATGACTCCAACGATTTTTTTTTATATATATCCATACGATATGTCATCATTTAATTAACGCTTGTCGCGTTTATATATATATATATTTATATATATGTATATAAGACATCGGTTCAGCATATGGAATGGCCAATTATAATTGAATATCTTTATATGGTGTAATATTGTTCTTGAATAATTAATATGATATTCTTGATTTTTATGCAGTTCGCGTGGCTGTTGTTGTTGTCGACGCTTCATGTTGCCACAGCAAAGCCTACAAATGGAAGTCTGGCCCAGGTTGATCCTGGAAATAAGGATAATGTACATATAGTAAACTTTGTACCTGTTAAGGGTGACGAAAAAATACGTATGGAATTTGATTTGGAACAAAATGAAGCAGAGGTAACAAATTCAGCTAATGCTCAACAGCTGTTTCGCGGCTTATTGCAGTTACAAGAAACAAACAATAATAGCGTAAATACAGATGATGATCCGTTAAAGAAGCAAAATACGCTGGATGATGAGCTAACGCTAGATCTGGAGACAGTCAGTGAACAGCACGAAAGTTCTACGGAAACGCCAGATGCTTGGCATCGCATTAAGTTAGCTATACCTGTGCTTGAGCCATTAAAGCATTTGATTAATACTGTTGGTGGTGGGATGGTCAATGATACACATGTGAGAACCAATTCACATAGATTGGTGGGTCATAGCGGTGTTCATCATGCTCCACATCATACATCAAATATATCATCTTCAGCTATTGAGACTGAGGAGGATCGCGAAACGGCCATCGAAAGCAACGACTTTAATTTTCTTGAAACATTGGGCACTGCGGGTACCGTAGTCTGGAGCATGCTGCAGAATTTACGTAAACTATTTGCGGCCAGTGCTGGTAATGCAAGTACTGCATTCTCCGGCGGTGCTGCTGGTGGTAATGGTGGTGCTACAGCTGCCGGTGAAAATTCAGAGTGATTCATGCAACTACGACTGGGATTGGTAATGTGTTCTGTGATTAATATTAGCATTTAACTTGGAATATGCAATGTTCTTTATAATACTAATGAAATATACGACTACAAAAAAAATAAATAATTAAATTAAAAGAATACTTTTTAAAATATTTTAAATATTATTCATATAGAAGCGATAAGCTATTGATGAACGATTTCAGCTGATGTTGTCGCCAATTTAGATTTACGTGCGCCTCCTCCAATGCCCGTTGTAGTCCACGTGGTGAGCTTTGCTGTAAACTTCTTTGGGTCTCTATAAATAGTCTAAACTCTCGATAGTCCCGTGCGCTGCTTATATGCTGAGCAAATTGATTGAGTAATCCAACCAATTCTCGTCTATTGTACTCAAAACTTAAGAATAAGATTAAAAGTTTGATAAATTGATATATTGGTATAAATATGGGATTTAAAACACTTACAACTGTTGCACCGTATCAAACCTGTGCATAAAGAGATCCTTGGCTATCAGATAGCCCACATTATTGCGTATAATAGCGCTAAAGATCTGGGATACATCCTGCTGGCGTATGAATGACTTTCTACAGAATAACATTTTTATATAATGCTTTAGAAGGCAAACATTTCGGGTGCAGCTTAATGATAGTAGTAGCAATCGTTGCTCACTAGCCACTGTGCTTTTCCGATAGCGTCGCCATAAGAATTTCCAATGATCCTTGCCTCCTTGCCTTATGGCTGTGCAGTAAACAACAGAGCGCAGATTTTTTGGTACAGGATTTACATCATCTGGTTGATTTGATTTCATCCAGTCTTCAAAATAGTTTAAGGCACGCGTAACACAATCCCGATGACCCAAGCGACAGGCCCACGAAGTGATCAACATATTGTGTGCCACATGATGAGTTTTCTCTGAATCTTTCTGCATACCATCCAGTTGACTGTAAATGGGTTCCAGCAGATGTGCCATAAGACACTGTGTAAAAAGTTAGTTAGGTAAGTGTTAGCCAAATATATCATTGTACAGACCCGAAAGTTTTTAAAATTTGATGTTTGTCGCATGATACGTTCTATGGGTGCCAGTTGATCCATGGCTGCACGCCAGGGTATATATTCATGTTCAAATTTGAGATATGTTAATAGTTCCAAGGCTAATGTATAACGAAACTGCCCACTCCAGGCCAAAGCTAGCGCATCATCTATTAACTGGGCACGATTAATCACATGAATTTGATCGAAATCTTGGCTATGTAAAGCTTTGATAAGTAGCTCCCAGTTTCTGGAATCATAATTCACACGATATGGTGTTGTCAGTTGAATATTAAAGATAACCCAATCATTTTCAGTGGCCAGTTCTTTCATTTCAAGTGGAAAAGATTCATGCATTTCATTGCAGCGCAACCAGGCATGTGGCTCAGCGTCTAAGAAATTGGCAACAAGTTTTGTTGTATAGCTAAGTGGTACAAACCAACAAGAATCACTTTCCACCAGACGATCTATCTTATTCCATGGCATACTAGCATCGCTTATAAGAAATCGTTGTTGTCTAACAGTTGCCGATCTATCATCATAATGACGCTTTATCGTTATCAATGGAATCCCCCTTTGCAGTGTCCATGTATTCATTATAGTTTGCACAGTTAGATCGTTGGGTATGCTATAGAATTGTCGTGCAGCATGCGTCAGTGCATGCCACAAGTCCTCCTGCCTTGCGTTTTCATATGCGTGTGTTATCAGGTAATGGTTCACACCTTTGCGAAAGGCTTTGTCACCTATGAATATGTGCATCATGCGTATTATGATGGATCCTTTTCGATATGTAATGGAATCAAAGAGATCACCTAATTGACTGGGTGTATCCACTGACTGATGAATGGGTCTTGTGTTACAGTAGGCATCAGTGTGCAGTATGGAAAGCATGTTTTCTAATGATTCTTCCTCAAACAAATGCCATTGGCACGTTAATTTTCCTATGCTCAAAGCAGCCATATATGTGGCAAAACCTTCATTTAGCCACAAATCGTTCCACCAGTGCATTGTCACTAGGTTGCCAAACCATTGATGTGCCAATTCATGTGCTATGATATTGGCCACATGTTGTTTATCTGTCTCCGATGAAGCTTCTTTTTCATAAAACAGGGACACCTCCCGGTATGTGATTAAGCCCCAATTTTCCATAGCGCCCGCGCTAAAATCAGGTACGGCAAGTTGATCTAGTTTCGGCAAAGGATACTTTATATCAAACATTATTTCATAATATTTCAATATTTGTGGTCCAATCTCAGCAGCATATCTACATTGTTTTATCGCTGAAGGTCGAGCCCAGGTTGTAAATTTGAATTTTCGACCAGCTTGGGAACACCGTGAAGTATAGCCTTCAAATTCATTTATACTAAAAGCAACTAGATATGTTGACATTATCTCACTTCTTTTAAAGATACTCCATACCCAGTTATTGCGACTGCATCTGTAAATCTTAAAAAGTTGTTATGACCTCATATAGTTCTTTGGAGACTATTGCTTTTCCAATTATTACTGTGCTTACATGGGTATAATCTTATTAACCGGCATGTTGCTCAGTGCATTGTACTGGGAACGATGACCTAGTGTTATGTTGAAAGTGGCCTTGAAATCCGGTTCATCAAAGCAGGGAAATGCAGTACGGGCATCCGCTGGCTCAAATTGTGTTACCGACAAATACCTACAAGAAATATATTGGGTATTATATAGGTATGTCCTGTGGGGAAATCTATTTTTTACTTACCTTATGTGGCTACTGTTGCTTTCGTCACGGTATGTGCTGACGTAGTATCCAGACATGGACCGTCCAAGTTTTGCACAGAATTGCATCCTGAGCATATAGCGTATGCCTTGGCGCAGATGTGTATCAAAATGCAAAGTATAGAAATCATATTTAGTGTTACGTTCCACATCTGTAATTATAATCTGCTTGTTATTGTTTAGTTGGTACAATGTACTGGCATTTGTGGCAATATTTAAAGTGGGACCAACGTGTAAAGTTATGTTTGCGGTCGTTTGAACAGTACGGAGCTCTATTTCGACATTGCCAGTAAACATTAAACGTGTGGGATCATCCAGGTGTGTTATTATACGAAGATTGTAATGTTGCGGCAATACAGAGCGTGGCAAGCGAGAATAATCGTAGCTGGCGTAGCATAAAGTTGCAATCAAAACGCTTAATAGTATAAAAATACGCATTTCAGTTCAAGAGTAAGACGTTTTTTTTTTGATTGAAAATTCATTTCATAAAGCTGCCACATGTTAGAAATAAAATGGAATGTTAAGTGGACTGTAAATGAACATGAACAGCAGAAAGCTATGTTAGGTGTTATGTTCGTTAACATATAAAACAGCTGCTTTCATATAAATATAAGTTGGCAGCTCGCTATTAATGGTCGTTTTGTTTTCCCTTTGGTCAGTTTATCCGCCGCTGCTATTGAAAACGGACATGCCAAGTTGGGACGCACGTCTCCTTATATAAATTATTAAAATAATTCTACGCAATTCTCTCAATTGTTTAACAAATCTAATAACAATTAAGTGTTTTGAATGACGCAAGTATTCAAACAATTTCATTTGATTGTTTTTTAGCAATATCTATGAGTTTTTTTCTCGTCTTGTGGCGCGTTTTACCCGTGCGAAAGTGTAACACAAAGCACATAATGCTAAATATGCGTGTAATCGCAAAGAATGCAAAAATGTAAATAAATAAACCAGCGTTATCGACAAATTGTAAATAATATAATTAAAATTTTCTAAAGAACCCAAGGTAAGTGTAGTTGCAAACAATTTTAACTAAACAATTCTCCGGCAAACAGGCAAATTGTCCTAAACAATGTTATAACATACATTGAGAACAGCTGTTTTGGTTTGTCTGCTTCTTCTGCATCTTTTGCTATTTTGTTTTTGTTCTCTGTTTATAGTTTCTCCATGCTGTGTTTGCTTCTGTGTGCGAGCATACATGTGCGATTTATTTTGTAATGCTTATAATTTGTTTAATTGCTTTCTGTTCCTTTTTATCTGTATTGTTTTGTTTATAGTGGCTAACATCAATAAACACAACTCGCGCCATATTTGACGTCAGCGAACAGTGGGTAGTCGATGTTAATGCGACTGCTGCGTTTTGCTGGCGTCAGCGGATCCTAAAGGGTCAAATATTGCCAATTTGTTAGTTTATCAAAT
The DNA here is from genome assembly GCA_037044455.1 of Zygothrica quintamaculata. NCBI lineage: Eukaryota > Metazoa > Arthropoda > Insecta > Diptera > Drosophilidae > Zygothrica > Zygothrica quintamaculata. The sequence continues at coordinate 14,383 of JBAMBS010001116.1, read as the reverse complement.
AGAAACATGTAACGTTATCATGAATTCGATATTTCAATTATCTAATTGGAAAGGTGTTATATTGCCAAATGTGTTTACTAAATAAATATATAGATGGTTTCCAAATCTTAATTAAATATTGTTTTATATATATATTCATTTAATGTTAATCATAATAAAAATTTACAATATATTTCGCAAGTCGAAACTGAAAACACTAGCTGTGATAATTGCCAACAGATTTTATTTACTTTTTGTTTATTGGCATAAAAGCAAATGCACTAACAGCAATAACAAATAATAACAAGAAATACTTGTACACACACACACACAACACACGCACATAAAAGTTTACATATGCGAAAATTGAGAACAGCCCACAGATTTGATGACGTCGCTTGGGCGTCAAACAGACTGTCCCAGCCGGTTGGCAGCCTCTGTACTACTGTTCAATTGTAGTCTGCCAATTTTATGATTTATGTTGATTGTCAGATCTGTTTGAGATTATCAGTATTGAAAGTACATATATATATATAAATGCCTACACACTAAAACATTGTTGTTGCTGCAATCTATTGTTTATTTCATTAACAAATTTTAAAGTGTAATTTAATGAGTCTGCCATATTTTTCCAATTAAATCTAGTAAACTTTAAGTATACTTTATCAGCTAGCTGACAGTTTCTTTATAATTATTAATAGAATGTTAGTATTTATATCTTATCATAAAACTGTTTGACACAAACAGATAAACACTATAAGTAAATAAATTATTCTGAGAATTAATATTTAGTAATAAAGATAATATTTACATACAATTTATTGGCATTTATTAGTTTAAATATATTCAATACATATTGATTCAATTAAGCTTCAATTTGATAGTTTTCTGTAGACTAGGTTTCAATCATAATTCTTCCCTGCAGAGATATTCGAGTATTCCCTCTCATTAGGTATTAAGTTATTAACTGAAGTTTATGCCACATCGTAGCTACCGTTAAGTTCAGCATCAGCCAGCTGTGTTATTCGATTAAGAGAACCGCCAAGTTATTGTCTAAATATAGGGGGACATTTTAAGCGTTAGCTTCTGCTAATTAACAGTTAAAAGATTATCAATAATCATTTATAAATTATTTTGTTGTTGCACGTATTGCTGATAAGAATAGAAATTTTTTTTTTAATATTTCTTATCTAAATTATAGGCCAATCCCAAGTATTTAATTGATAAGCTAATTAATATATTTATATATAGTATATCATTTTAAACAATTTTTAATAAGTTTTACTCTAATTCGTCTTTTCAGTAAAACTTGTAATAAACTAAGGGAAATCTTCGAAAGTTTTCTTCTTTTGAGATGGCCTACCAAAAGTTGCCTATATGCGGCGCTTATTGTTATCGGGATTTGAGTACTGTTCCTGTTATCGGACAATGACTGTGCTACGTTTGTTGAATGTTTGTTGGCGTTATGTGTATAATGTTAAACGGTTCGGTTTGTGTGGCACATAAGAGGGGTAAATAATAAGGGGATGATTTGCTGATTACAAAACTGTATTTGTAAAAAAAAAAAGACGAGATTCAAGGACCTATGGAACATGCCCGTGGATATGCATAAGAACGTTTCCGTACAAGTTGATAGTGATTTTGCCTTATTACTACCAAGCGGTGTTTATGAAATCAAAAAAATGGAACCACGCTCTAAAATACGAACAATTATTGTGTTTTGCCTATTCTTAGCTATTGCTGGTATCATTGGATTTGGCTATTTCTGTCAAGATCAGGTAAGTGATTTATGGCTTAATGATAAACTATAATCGTATTGATTTCACACAGATAACATAAATCTTTGAGTTATTTTTTTTCTCTTAATTTTTTTTTAAATCCAATTTTGTTTTTGTTATTTGTGATTTGCAATTTTATTGTTTTATCTTTTATTTTGCTTCTTGGCGCCAATGCAAATCAGTTAACAACTGTTAACTTTCATAATTTATATTGTTGTTTGCATTTAATTAAAAAAAAAAATATATATTTATATTTATATTTATTTATATATTTGAAACCATAATCGTTGTTTGGAATTTTTTGATATTTTAAATAAAACTTGTTTTAGCCAAACAACAAATTTATTATCTTGTGTTGCTACACAAACACACATTTACACACACACACACAGACATAGAAACACAAATGAACACAATTCAACAAAATTTTGAAAGGTTTTTTATAAGCTAAACAAAACAATTTCTTGTTTACATCAATATTTTTCCAGTGTGTTTTCATTTGTCTAATATTGGCGCCAACAAGAAAATGAAAAATATAAATAATAGTAATAATAATAATAATAAAGAAAACTTTACATAAAAATAGAGACAAAAGTTGCTTTAAATTGAACTAAATGGTTGACTGACTGTTAGCTGGTTACTCCCTTTACATAAAAAGTATGAAAAGTGGTCTATATATATATATGTATATGTATATATATATATAAATATATATATATATATGAATATATATCTCAGATTCTCTATCTATCTTTCACTAAAAACATATATGGCCTATAATACACTTTGAAGTCTGCGTAAGTGTATGTGTGTGTGTATCTATATCTATATATGTTACAACTATAAATTAATCTTCAAGTTAGGTCAACTCTAATATTAGCACCTATAAATTGTTAAAAGGATTTTATAAATTTAAAATGTTTCTTCGCGTTTTATGCACTTCAATAAAAATAATTAAGATCAAATTGATATATGTTTATCTTAAGGGAAAGTAAGGTAATATTATATATAGTAATGATAATGCTAAATAGAATTTATTGTTTGATTAGCTTAGTTTATAAGCTTAATTGTTTGATTTCGTTACAGTATTTGTTTGAAGATTTAAATAAACTTTAAGAAGAAGTTGCAGATATTAAATGTAACTATTTGCAGCTTAGTATTAATTATATATATATATATATCTATAGCAATTATATATTTGAAGTATATACGTTCTATAAATACGCTTAACGAAGCAACATTTAAAAGTCTGCATAGCCTTGAATTATATATATAAATAAATATATTAAATGTTTGTTATACATATATGTATAGAAATATTTAAAAAAAAAAGGAATTGGTTCAAAGTCAACAAAAAAAATAAGAAATTCATTTAAAAAAGAAATAAAATTGTTTATTTTTATTCAAATTTAAATTGTGAAAAATATATAACACTTAATGCCTATCGACACTGTATATATTTATATATATTTTCTATATACGCCAAAAATTGAGCTGTTGCTTGTTCATTTAACTAATTTGCAACATTGTACTCGACGCCCACATATGTATACATATACATATATATATATATATACAATATATGTATACAAATGTTTGTATTACTCTTTTTTTTTTATTCTAAAACATATTGAAATAGTGCACAAAATGACATTAATTGGGCACAGCTGCCAGTTGGGACAACACGCGATCTTGAATATGGTTTGTTGTATAGCGAGACAACATGGCAGACACCATCAGTGGCACAACGAGGGGCTAATGTAAACCACGCCCAGCTGTTCTGGTGGTACGTCTCTGTCCCTGTCTCCTTCTTCGTCTTTTCCTGCTTCATAAAAAAAGAACAAAAAAAATGTTTTAAAAATAGCTTAATTACTGACGCGTTACGACAAATGAAAAGTGTAGCAAAATAAATGAAAATCATGCATTGCGTGGGCGCGTTTCTTGCGTGTCCAAAAAAAAAAAATAAAACAAAATAAATAATAAATAAAAAAAGCAGACACATTTAACTTCATTATGAATGATTTGTATTTCATTAGATATACCTATATATATTTATTTTAAGTTAAAGCTAAGCTAATAATAATGAAAAAAAATAATAAAGCCACAACCCAAAACATGCATTTCATAGTTGTAATTCAAACTCAGAAGGGAAGGGCATTATATATCTATATAAAAGTCGTTATAATATATACATATATATACATACATATATAATATATACATATATAAAATATATACATATATAAAATATATACATATATATCGAAATATATTATATTTAATGCCTTATTTTAAATTTAAATATGACATTATATCCATAAACAATTTGAAATTTTTTATTTGTTTTTCTTTACATTATACTGCACTTGCATTTATTTCCATTATAACTGCAAGTTTGTATCTAAAATTTATTTTTTATATATATTTTTTTAATTATATTTATAGAATAAAATCATATTTTTATATTTTAAATTTGTATTTTGTCAATAAAATTCAAAAAACTATTTTTTTTTGTAACGCGTCGAAATCGCTTCCCGGAACTTTTGATTAATAAATTATTAATAATTTAAATACCTAAAAAAATAATTTTGAATAATTTAAATACCTAAAAAAATAATTTTTTTTTTAAATATAAATAACACACAATAGATACCTTAACAATTTATAATATCATTTTTATTTTTTATAAGTTTTATTTTTTATTCAATTTCAATTTCAATTATTATTTATATTTTTATTATTGTTTTATTAAATTTTTTCAATTGTGATTATAATTTTTTTTAACTACTTCTATTTAAATATTGTTTTATATTAAATTTTATTTATTTTTATTTATATTAAATTTTATAACTATTATTTTTTTATAATTGATTATTCTTGTATTTAATTATTGATTATTCTTGTTTTATAATTAATAAAATTATTTTTTTAAATAATGTTTTTTTTTTTAAATATTAATAAATAAAAGTTATTAGTGAAAAGAGCATATGTAAATCAATATGCCCCAATAGCGCTCTTTTTGTAGGGCAACATAAATGTGTTAAACTTATCAGACGATAAACCAACAAACAAAATTGAACAGTTTTGCTCTGAATATTCATTAGTTCGATGCCACAACTTTAGATCTGCTTTTTACATACATATTTACATATTTACATATTTCCATTTATTCAAATTTCTATACCTTAACGTTAAGCAAGCAAATAAAGTATAAATAAAAATAATAATAATAATAATAATAATGTAGTAGGAAAAAATATTCATTGGCTTGTATATACTATAACTGTCTGTTGTTTTTTTTATTTAAAAAAAAAATCATAATTAAATGCGACTTGTGGTTGTTATTGTTATTGTTGTTGTTGTTGTTATTTTTACTGTTGTTCAAGTTGTTTTCGTTGTAAATTTATATGAGTGCTTTGGGAAGGTGCGTCAAATGGTAAAACAAGAAGAAAGAAAAGGAAAATAAATAATATATATATAAACAAAATCGAACGCACTTTTTGCATATTAATTCACAGTTTGATGTACGAAGTTAAATCGAAATAATGCAAATGTATGTGAAATAAAACTAATTGAATTCCACTTCGTTTTTATTTTTGTTTCTGCTATTCATTTAAATGTTGTTTTTTACTCATTAGATTAATGGGATTATCTAGTTGTGTTTGAGTTATGCCCTACGTCACTTTGAAAATATTTCTTAACAATTTCATAGGTAACCCCAATGGAATGTTACACTATGTTTATTTATGACTCCTCTGTTCATAGCATAGTAAAATTTACACTGTTTATTTTTCTTTATTTTGAAATATGCATTCGCATGTATTCGCTTTGTTTTCCACTTCTGTATTTGCCTTAAAAAGAAAAGCGTTTCTTTTATACTATTGCCCCAACAATGAAATGCATATAACGAAATTTATGAAGTAAACGAAATCTCTGTTGTGTTTATGTGGCTTTATATCTACGAACAGGTTTCGATATATACGATTTATTCGATATTTATTGCTAAATTCGAGCTACAAGCACTTGTCTCTGTTTAGCAACATGCAACTGAATTAAGTTTGATCATAAAATCAACAGCAGCAAATGATGTTAATATATATGAAGTATATATACATATATATATCTATGTATATATAGACTACCATTGGTTTCATCATCTCTAAGGTATTTTATTGATGTAGATTTCGGTTTATGACCATGTTAGATTTGTCTCCATAGCTGTTTAATTACCAGGGTGTGCCGCACTTTAAGCTCTTTAATGATGTGCCAGACATAATGTGCAACAATAAGATACATGTCTAACGATGTATCTATGTACGTTTAGTAAGCACACACAGAGTCGTTAATTTATTTAACTAACTACATAATTATATAGACATTAGGTAGACAAAACTGTCTTAATTAAATGTTTCCTTTTAATTTAATATATTAATAAAATTAACCCTAAACAATACAACTGTAAACTTAGGTTAATTTCTCAACTTGTTTTGGGTTAACTAAGTATCAGACGTTGCCAATGAATTGTTTATTGTGTCTTTGAGTAGAGTTGGAAAGCCAGAAGGTAATGAAAACTGTTTTCCATAATTTTAAGTGGGCGATTATTATGGTATGGTATATGAAAGATATTTTGAAGAGCTTTGAACTAGGAAATAAACAAATTTTCCATTTTATTTACCACTTTTAAACGGATTAAAATCATATATGATCCTATTAAAATGAATACTAGAGATTCTACAAATTAGTTTTGATGTTTTTTTGAGTTTTTTAAAGTTTTTCCTACTATTATTATTTAATACCAATAATTGAATGGCTATTATAGTTTACTCATATTAATGATTTATAATTAATGTTTTTTTTTTTAATGAATATCAATGATTCAAAAACAACAGAAAGATAGTTAAACTGCATGTTTAAGGAAATAAAATTTATTTATTTTCATTTGGAAATGACAATTTCTAGTGAAATCAACTGCCCAAAGCATTTGGAACCCTGTTGCGATGATGTTGTCTTCTTGTAGTAACAAGAAGAAAAAGTATTGAATGATCATCAATTCATCAATTAAAAAATGTTTTTCTAATGAAATCTAAACAACTTTCTGCTTGGTATACTTTGATTTATGTTAAACAATGCCATATGATGCTATATACAAAAGGAAATCGTGAAAAGTATTGCTTCAGTTTTCTTTTTTTATTTTAAATTTTCTTATAGTTATAATTCACAAGTTTATTCACTTCTCCAAATGTCTAAGATTTAAGATCTCTTACTTCAGAGTTCAGTGCAATTATCAACAATATTTCGTTGATTGGATACATTATCTTCCTAACAACCCGTTACGTAAGACCAGTGGTTAAAGTCCCAACAACAACAACAACAACAACAACAACAACAACAACAACAACAACAACAACAATCATAACAATAAAGAACAACAACATCAAACACACAAAACAAAAGCAGAAAAAAGTATTAAGTCCAAAGCAATTAAACTATCAGCAAATCTTAAATACGTACAAAAAAACAAAAAAACGCACATGCCAATGAATGTTGCAGAACAGAAAGAATAATAGTATAATGTAAAAAGGGTGCGAGAGAGATGGCAGGACACTTGAACTCAAGACTGGACAAAGCAGCGTATGAAGAGAACGATGAAAATTAAGAGATAACCCGCACATGTCATAAGTCAAAAACGAACGCGTGCTGCGGCACTTTAATGGATCTAAGAGTAGAGCACATGAGTTTCATATTAGTTGAGCGGCTTATGGAAAGCATAAAGCATAAATCTAAATCAAAATCATAATCAAAATTTCAAAGACAAAACAAAAAATATCAACGAGCATTTATTCACGCCTTTTTGAGCTTAATTCATGCAGAAGAAGACAGACAAGCAGTAAGAAGCAGAATGAAATGAATATTAAAGTCTGTGCTGTAGAGTGAGATAGAATGCTTAACAGTAGTTTTTTCAATATTTCGTTTCCACTTTGATGTTAATTCATAATATCGTCTGGTACAAATTAGCCAAACTGACCAGCCAAATATACCGGGTATCGACCATGTCTAAACTCTAGTTTTTTCTCCTTTTCTTTTTCTTTTTTTTTTTTTTTGTATGTGATAAAAGTTTTCTGATAGCCTCGAACAGAGTTGCTTTGTTTTTGCTTTTAAGGTTGGGCCTAGCGTCTGGTGCATGTAAAAAAACTGGTTTAACTTTATCTCTCAGGTTATAATTATTTCTGGGCATATGTGTACATTGTATACTCTACACAAAATTATAATAAATATTATAATTACTGTGTGTTCACATATTGTAATTATATGTTAACCAATAAATTAAAATAAAAATTGTTAAAATAATATGTTCTCTATAACTATAACTGATGGTATGTAGTGTATTAAATATTCGTCTAAAATAAGTTAGTTAAATCTTGCTATTCTTTTGTTGTGTTGCTTTATTATTGAATGTCTGGCGGTCTCCTGTTTTGAAAGCAATGTAAGCTGATAGCCATTTATGAGCTTAAATGGCAATGCAGGTAGATGCTTTTTTTATGCCTTTGGGGTAGTTCATCAAAGAGGATCAAACGTTGGGCAGCGGCATCATCTACATAACAGTTAAACACATGGCTAAATGGTAAGCAGTCTGGTCAACTGTATCTTGGTTAGAAGGGTATAGGTTACACACACACAAATTTGCTTAACTAATGGATTTCATATCTAATTGGGTGGCATTTTGATATCAAATCAATACTTAAACAGATTACTTAAATATATTGCAATAATTACAAATATTTGTTTTTATTTCTCTAAAATTTCAACTGTAATAGAAACATATTTAAATTATGTTTTTAACATTTTCATTAATTTATTAAAATTTTCATAAATGTTTCTTTGCTTTTCGTATTTTTATTTACATATTTTGTAAATATTTTTAATGTTCAAGCTTTACCAATTGGAAATTCAATTGGAAATGTTATATAATGTGCAATTAGCGTTTTTGTTATTCTAATTGGAACTGTTTTGGTTTTGGTATATTTGTATATTTGTTGTATTTGTATATTTGTTGTTGTTGTTCTTACAGCAACATGTGCATTTAAGCCAAAAATAATTTGACTAATTGAACTAATTTTTGGCTATAATAAATTAAAATCATTTTGCGGTATTATAATTACAGCCATAAAATATAGACATACAAAACTTGTATACATTCCTTGTTCGTTTATTTTGTTTTGTTTGTTTAAACAAGTCTTAAAAGCGGCTTATTAAGTTAATGCTATATATTATATATATATAATACTATTAGCGCTTGTTCCTAGAATTTAATGTGTTTATCGCAATGGAGCAGATATAAATTTACAGATTTTATATTAGAAATATAAAATTAATAATAATAATTACTTTAAGTACTTAAAATTTAAAAGGCAGGCACCATTTGTTACAATAATTTTGATAATCTAATTGGGTTTTTCTGGGTTTCTCCAATTCTTTGCAACGAATGTTGAATCATTTTATAAACTATGAATTCAATTCAATTTTCAATCGTCCCAGTTTTAATTAAAATTGTTATTTTAATATTTATTTTTATTTTTTATTTTATTTTAATTTTATTTTGATTAATAATCTAATTTAATTTGATATTCAATATTGTAAATTTAATTTATATTGTTTTTAATGTTTACTTTACACTGAATAATTTTTGGGCGATTGCTCATAGTTGGCACTAAATAAATAAATTAAATATTAAAAAATAAAATATAAAAAATTAAAATCTGACAATAACTGTTAATTCAGCGTTTGTTTAAAGAGTAGAGGCTTGATTTTTATCGTTAGAATATATACAGAAAATATATTAAATTAAGTTAAATTAGCAATTTATTATAAATAGGAATTGAAATAAAAGTTACCAGAAATAAATTTTAATATATTTCCTTAACTTATATTAATGATAAATTTAAGAAATATTAAATTTAAATATTAAATTAATTCTTTAGTTAAATTAATTCTTTTTGTGATATAATTGAAGCTAACAAAAATTTTGTTTAATATTTTTTTGCCAGCAAATCCCAAAAAAGAATAATCTACTAAATTATGGTATAAAAGTTTTTGGCATTGCATTTTGCTTCTAGCTCAATTTAAGAATACAGCAAATTGTGCAATAAGCATCCAATTAAAAGTTTTCACACACAAAAATACGAAAAAAAAGGAAAAGGCAAAACTAAAACTATTACAAAAAAAAAAACTGTAAAAGTCTAAAAATGAGTTAGTATTGTGGTCATATATATATATATATATATAAACCGAGAAAACTGCAGGGAAATGTAACAATGGGAGACAATAACAAAAAATGATAAAAAAAATTCTATGAATAACTTTATATTGTCGCCTATCTAACGAGCTGCAAAAATGTGAATGTATGCTATGATATATATATGTATGTATATATATGTATATATATGGGGTAAGGGAAATGGGAGGCGGGTAAAGGATTTCCGCTTGGTTGCTTGAAATATGAGCAGATTTTGACAATAATATGATGATGATATTCATGCTGTTCAAGTCATAGGAAAAACTGCCTTGCAATTTATTATGAAGTGGAAAATGTGTGATATATATATAGATATATATATATATATATATGTATGGCAATGGCACTGGCACTGGTAGAGCACATGATTATTATTTGCATGCATATGAGCATAATGCATAATGATAATGAGTATAATGATAATTACTCTAAATATAGTGAGGCAAAAAGCGATGCGACAATGTGAGAGGCGTGTTTGGATTTCGCAATTGGAATACGACTGCTAAATACATATAATACGATTTTATGGTTATGGTTTTTGCTCTCTTGCTACAGTTAAGATTGTAAAGGAATGAGCGAGGACGTTGATGATAAAGAACAACAACAAGAGGAAGGAAAAACGATGGAAGGGGAATGTTCAAGAAGTTAGCACTCTGTCAAAGTTTTTCTTCTTTCTCTTTTTTTGTATATCATCTTACGAGGCGTTGTCGGCGTCGGCATCGGCGTCGGCATCGGCGTCGGCATCGGCGTCGGCATCGGCGTCGGCGTCAGCGTCAGCGTCGCGACATTGAATGAATGTCTTATGTCTTATGGCTTAAGGCTCACAGCTAACAGTTTACAACTGAGAGTTGAGACAACTAAGAGCAGCAGAGAGCTGAGGGTCTACGCCTCAAATCTCAACCCCTGGTTTTTGGCTAGCCGTACAATACATCGTACATCGTTGGGGTCTAACATTGTTTTGCACTTGGCTGACAGCCACACGGCTGCTTCAAGTATTTTCCAGTTTGCTCACGTATTAATTGCTCAAGTGGAAGCGGCAACAAGCAACAACAAGAACAACAATAAGAACAACAAAATAGAATTTCTTTTTTCTTTTATTTTTGTTATTATTTTTATTTATTTTTTTTTGCTGCTGAGGAGAAAAAAACTTATCGACCGAAACATGTTTTTGTTTTCGATGCTTTTCCTTCGCGCTGTTTTGGTCAAGTCGTCTAAAATTGATGAAAATATTAACAAAATGATTTGGCCATCGCATCGCATGTTGATGATATCCTTAATGGATTTTCCTTTCACTTTTCTCCTTATATTTTTAGAATCTTTTCCTTGATTTATGAATGGTCTTTTACTTAAATGCTTATAGTATCATCAAGCAGAAGCAACTCAATGATTAATTTTAGTGGTTTTATACCGTTTCAAATTAATTTGGAATGGAGTAAAAGAATTTGATAAGTTTAGTTAAGAAAATTCAATTCTTTAGAAATCTTTAGGCCAAAAACCTAAGCAGATTTTCACATGAAAAACTTATATACTGATATTTTATTAAATTCTCAAGAAATTCACTCAGATTTTTACACTTTTTTATGTACTTTAAGATATTTGAGTATGTTAATCTTAGGATCATGCAAATTACTTCATTATATTCAACGATTTAGCTTAGCTTTTTCCATTTTGTATGCAATCCAATACCTTATTCTTCTTTTTTCTTTCTTTTTACTTATATTTATATATATATATATATTTTTTTTTTTGCCTTGGCTTTGTTTTACTTTTAACATATTCAAGGTTCTATTTTCATTACAATTATATTGAGAGTGTTTTCTTTTATTTTATTTTATTTGCTGCACCGTTGAGGACGGACCCCCCGCGCTACACTCCAGACACAAACACATATATATATATATATATACACACACACACACACTCAGATTAGTCCCTTAGAGTTTCTACCATGTCCATCAGCGCAGACATCTGAGTCGTGAAATGCATATGAAACACGCGCAGAGTTTTATATTAAAAATAAAAAAGTAAAGTAAAAATAAAAATCAAGACATGAATGCCGATTGCATACAAAATATATATGTATATATATATATATATTCTTTTTGATTGTGAGCCTCTGCGACGAAGCAGCAATTGCAGCAGAAGCTACTGAAAATTCATCACGGAAGTCATAAATAATGCTTCCAGACATGTTCAATGGATGGACAGACAGTCGGGAGAGTTTGAGGTTTGTGCAAATGTCATAGTGTGAATCAATGCAAGAAGTGCAGCTATATATACTATACGCACATATACATAAATATATATGGCATTAACCCATTAATAAAATACAGTGAAAGCGTAAGTGTATATGTATCTATGTAGAAGTTGTTGAAAGGAAAGATTCTGTTACGGTTCAATAGATAACTTGTCTTTCATCTTGACCGACAGCCCGCAAACAGCTGCCAAGTGGCTAGCAATTCATCATCAAGAACAAACGTCATCATCGTCAGCATCGTCAGTATCATCAGTAACATTGTCAGTACAATGAAGAGCAGCAGAGAGCATAGAAGACATACTTCTGAAATGCATCTCAACGCCCTATTATATATCACTTAGAGTATAGCACAAAATGCCACACATTTGGTTAAAAAGACTAACAAAAAAAAAACACAACTCAATCTTTGGTATCTGTTACAGAAATGTGTTTGAATATTTAGCATGCAACTCTCAAGTGGCAAGTCTCAATCGGCATCAATAACGGCATCTCTACACATATGCACAACTCTCTTTCAACTGTCCCCCTCTCTCTGCTTTCCAAAAGATTGAGTGCAACATAAATTCTATACTAGCCGGGTCTATTTTGTACTATTTAGATCTACAGCAATGTTGCTTTATGTTTATGTTAATGTAAACTAATAGCCAGACTTGACTTATATACACATGTGTATATGTATGCATGTATGTGTGTATAATCATGTTGAACACATGTTGACAAAGTGTGTGTACAAAACTGGCACCCGGTCTTTCCATAACCAAACGGAAGCGCATCTTTACACTGTTCATTCAATTATATTTTGAGTGCAATTTCAGTGGAAACTGAAGATTAAAAATTTTATAGAAATTCAATTTTAAATTATTTATTATAATTATTTGTATAAATTTTAAATAAAATTTTTACTGTTTTATACGGAAAATCCATTAAATTATGAATTTCCCTTATTTTAAATTTTATAGATTTTATTCTTATTTCTTTTTTTGGAAATTTTAATTTATGCAAATAAATTTTTCAAACGTTTTTTGATTTCCATTTTGCCATTGTTCATAGAAAACAGAAACAGAACAGACGGCAAACCACAATAATGGACCATTCAAAATATACAAAGCCCTTTCATTCACATTACAATGTTTTTGTCTATAAATGATTCTACATACATATACATATACATATATATATATATGCATGTATATGTATTATCAGTATTTCTTTTGAAGGCCAACAAACAAGACACATAATGAGCGTTGCAGTAGCCGTGGGGCTCATCAATGTTGATTGTTGTTGTTTTAATTTGTTTAGCGAAGAAAACGTTAATGTACACGATAAAGGGAAATGATTTAAAGAGTTTAAATTTTAATAAGTATATAGTATATATATGCGCAAAATTTACTGTACTTTTTAATCAATATAATTCAAACAATTTTGGCTCTAACTATAGGCAAGAAGTGAAGGGAAAAACCAAGTAATAAGAGTATTAAAAAGGTCTATATGAATTGGGTAAAACTATATAATATATATATATATATATATGCATATCAGATTGATATTATTAGTTAAGCATAATTGGATTTGTGTTAATTGAGGCGATAAGTTTGTCATAGAAATTTGAAGTAGAGAAACTTGATATTAACTTCAAGTTCAGCTTATAACATGATCAGTTATGAATCTGTTGCTTTTCTTACTCCTGGTAATCGTTCATAATGTTGCGGCTAGTAAGTATTGTATAATAAATTCATATTTAATTATTATAATTAACATTATAATTATGTTTTTCAAGAGTGTCGAGAAAATGAATCATTGCAATGTCTTGGCTTTCAGATGAGTTGCAAACAATTGCTCAATACCAATAAACTAACTCCAAAAAGATGTACTCCATTCTGCCGTTGCAGACTTGGATATGTCTATAGATGGGAGGATGCGAAATGTGTTAAGATATCCAAATGTTGTAATGAAGGTACTTGTGGCATTTCCTTAAGAGAGGCAAGGGTTGAGATTGAACGAGCAGCTTTTCAGAAAAAGAGAAAAAGAGACAAAATTAGTAGCGAAAGTGGTAGCATTTATACAAATTAATTAAAA